>LQHL01001795.1:32131-44914 GCA_001655755.1 Hemisphaericaspora haegerdaliae
TCCCGTTGTTAAATTGATGTGATTCTTGACTCAGAGCGACTCATGTCCACACCAGAAAAAAATCAATCATTGGGAATCACTTCAATTAACATCAATAAAACGGGCCCGACATCCTGTAGGGAACCAACTTTGGAAACGAATTGTGGTACTATTTAACTATTTAAAGAGGTCGATTTAAGTACATTTTCTAAGTTAGTTTCTTTTCTTCTCAGAAAGGTAGTAATTTAACTTTTAACACAAATTTGGTAGAATTTGGTTGCAACTTTGGAAGAAAATTAAGGTATAAGACCACTGAACGTTTAAGCAATTATCAATTTATATTGAAAGTATATTTTAATACACTTTTCAGGCCCACTAAGCTTAACAAGCTGAAAACTGCAGATTATTAATTTATCCTTTTTCAATCTTTATCTTATTCCAGATTTATATATTGCAAGAACGAACATTTAGAGAATTAACAACTAACTTTCTAGTTGGGGAAATTCACCATAGAAGTAATATTGAAGCTACCCCCAATTTGAAACATTTTTGATTTGGTCCTGCGACATTGTCATATTAAAGATGACATTGAACGAGACCGAGGTTCTTGGAGCCTCGTTCATTAAATTTCTTGAATTTGAGACGTAGAAATCAGCAAAGGAATCAAGTTGCGAATCAGAAACATATAGAGAATATAAATAAGCCCAGGCAATTTTGTATCTGATTATTTATTGACGAAAACTAAACATTCCAATAATCGGTTTTATATCCAGATATTTCATATACAAATTCTAAGATTCAAACTACTCCACTGGACACTTTGTGAGTAGAAGAATTACGATATTTCAGTTTAAACGAGTAAGTACTTATACTTATTTTGAGGCTTTTGAATATACCATGAGATGTATAGGCTCTGGTGGTTGTTACAGCTGATTCTGTAAATTTGGATTGTACCAGTCTTCCTACTAAAAATACCATTCTTGGGAACCGTATATGGTACCTCTTTTTCAAAGCAAGCAATTTGATTTTGCGCCAATCATGGATGCAAATAATGAACCAAGGTTGCAACACTTCCCTTCCTATGGCTGGCACATATTTCAGACCGCGATACGTACCTTGAATGAAGCCATAAGAGAGATCTTAAAGGTTGTAAGTTTGGACTCCTAAGATTCCTATGTATTACATTCAATTTCTTCCAATTAGTAGAATAAATAATTTTCATTTTCGAGCTATATGTTATACACTTTTTTTATGTCCAATAGGCGATTCCCTGTCAGTGATGCAAGTGAGGTCAACCAAATTATAAAATCTCTTTGTTCTATATTGACGTTTTAACAGTGCTCTTTCATGAAGCTAAGTAAATGCAAAGTGACAGAAACTAAGTATAATATGCACATCGGAAGTCATCGGATGGCCAGCTTACAGTAATCACAAACAATTCAACGTGAATTTCTATTCTACCATTTCTTTCCTTTCAATTGCTTAGATACACAACTCTTAAACTCATTGAACTCCTTACCACATTTATCCTTTGTCATAGCAGCATAATTGTTCAAAATACACTGTCCGTAGACCATACCTTGCAGGGAGCATTTAGCTGAAGTCTCAACCAATCTCTTTGCTGGTCTTATTTTCGTTGTACTGCTCATTTGATTGACAATGGAGGTATATCCTGTCAAGATGATGGTTCAGAATCTGAAAGTCTAACAAAATTTTTTTCTCAGCTTGAGACTTGATTCATTTGAGAATTTCAATTGTTGCGAAAGGGACACACTTCTGTAACGTTGCATTTCACAACAGCAAATTTCAGAGAGAAATTGTTGATAGAGGAGGTGCTGCTCAAGTTGGAACGATATATTACATAGAGATTAATAGTAAAAGGAAATCAATATCCCATCAATATCCCATTACATCCGAAGAATGAGAATTTTTTTTGTAAGGAACCCATGGATGTGACTTCTTCCAGATATCAATAGATGCAAATATAACCAGAAACAAACTATTCACATGCTTGCTTAGTATAACTATTGATAAACTTCAGAAGACACTACATAGTAGTATCTATAAATTCTCAAAGTTCTTATATCCATAAAACCAAAAGTCAAATTACGAAAGATTTGAAAAATCCCCACTTTGCTGCAATACGCTAAAAACCGAAAACGGCGTAAAAAAAAAGCTCCATTCCCATTTTCCCGAGCGATTATTCTTGAAATGAGATTGTGATCATAACATTGACAAACTATCTGGATCAAAATGGGACCATACTGGATGGAAACTACGGATACCAATACTATACAACTTAACCAAAAGAATACCAATGAAATTGAATGTTTCAAATTAGATTCCTTTTTGTGGTCATTAAACGAGCACTCGTAAAATACCACCTTCCTTTTCTAACAAGAAAAAAAAAAGTCTTACACCACAAATTTTATGACTAATTACTATCAACTGATGTAAGGGGTACCGGAGGTTGGAGCATCATAGATAGTAATTCATAAATGGGATGAACGCCTAGAACTTTTCGAAATCCTAACAGTCACTTGAGGGATGTCTATAAAAGGCATTTGGTACCCCGATCAATCAATAAATCCGGGCTGCATCTTGTGTCAATCAATGGATTAAGTTTTTTTTTTAATTAATAATAATTTACCACCACACCACAATCTTAAACCCAAAAAAAAAATATCTCGGGCGAATAAAAATTAAGAAAAGCCGTTTAATCACCTATTTATATCTTTTTTTAAATAATTGAACATCAGTTGAAGTATTATTCAATTTCCTAATATATAAATTAAATTATTCCCTCAGGGTATTATTGCAACCTCCCTCTTACGAATTATAGACACTAAATAGACAGCAATGGACCCAACTCATGATCCTAATTTCACCCCTCCTTCCAAGAATTTGAATATGGAACCTCCCGCACCATCTTCGAAAATTCCAATTAATGTTCCTATCCAACCATATGTATTGGCCGATTTAGGTGAAGCATTAGACTTACCCACATCTCATCCCAAAACAGCTCGTGGTTCAACCTCAAGTGAACATCCAAATGAAGGTAAATACCACTCCAAAATTCCAAGAATTCATACTGAATTAATGAGCTCCTCATCCTCAGACGAAGAAGTTGTTATAACAGATGATGCTTTCCCAGAAGAAGGAAGCTCTCAGGTTAGTTTGTCTGAAGCAGAGATCCTACCTGCCACAATCCAAGTCAAGTCATCACAAATTGCTGATTTGGAAGAAGTTCCTCATGGAATACAAAGGCAGGCTACCGAATTATCGAAATATACCTTTCCAACTCACAGATTAGCTACGACCTTGCTGGATGACAATAAATATCCGTTGGTTATAGTTGCATGTGGATCATTCTCACCTATTACTTACTTACATTTAAGAATGTTTGAAATGGCCCTAGATGCAATCAGTGAGCAGACAAGATTTGAAGTAATTGGAGGCTTTTATTCGCCAGTATCGTCAAACTACAAGAAAGCTGGTTTAGCTCCTGCTCACCACCGTGTAAGGATGTGCGAGTTGGCATGCGAAAGGACTTCTAGTTGGTTGATGGTGGATGCATGGGAATCATTGCAGCCTAGATATACCCGTACGGCGTTGGTTTTGGACCATTTTAACGAGGAGATCAATATTAAGCGTGGAGGTATCAAAACGAAAAGTGGAGAAAATAGAGGTGTTAAAATAATGTTGTTAGCAGGTGGTGATTTGATTGAATCTATGGGAGAGCCAGATGTGTGGGCAGATCAAGATTTACACCATATTTTGGGTAAGTACGGGTGCCTAATTGTTGAAAGAACTGGATCAGATGTCAGAAGTTTCTTGTTGAGTCATGACATAATGTACGAACATAGAAGAAATGTGTTGGTAATTAAACAATTAATCTACAACGATATTTCAAGTACCAAAATACGATTGTTTATCAGAAGAGGAATGTCGGTGCAGTACTTATTACCAAATTCGGTCATTAGATACATCCAGCAACATAAGTTGTACTGCGATTCTGAGCCAGTAAAACTGGTTATGTCAGATAGGGCAGACTGATTTCACTGATGGTGCTATATCTCAGTTTCAGTTTCTTCGCACATTTAAATTTCAATTATAGAATTCATTACTAGTGGACACTTACATATATTCATTTCTTCATATTTTATTATTTAGATATTTTATTATTACATGTTTGTTTCAATCATGTTTGTATCAGTTTGCATATATTAAGCTTAGGCTTTAGCATTTCAATCCACTCACATTTATGGGACAACCCATCTGTAAAATTACCCAGAAGTTGACAATGCTTACGAGTATACAATTGTCAGAAATTAAAATATTAAAATATTTTTATTAAAAATCCGTTATTACAATAAATAAATCGCTACAAAAAGACAAACTAAATAATCTTAAACCTACCATTCTTGAGCTCTGTTACCATAAGGAGATTTCTTGGTACCCTTGATTGGTTTAATTAATTTTGCACCACCCTCTAAAAAGGAGAACTTTTCTCTTCTCTTAGCTTCATATTTAGCGATAAATTCTTCCTTTTGTAAAGTTAAACCAATATCATCTAAACCATTAACTAAACAATGCTTTCTGAATTCTTCAACATCAAAATTGTCAACCAAAACTTCATCGGTTTCACCGTCTCTGATTTGTTGTTGTGGTAAATCAATAGTCAATTTGTGACCAGCCTTAACTACTGGTATCAACTTTTCTAAGATTATTTCTTGACTTAATCTGATTGGTAATAAGAAGTTCTTAAAAGAATTGTTGTAGAAAATATCACCGAATGATGGAGCAATTATACATTTAATACCAAAATCCTTTAAGGCCCAAGGAGCATGTTCTCTTGAAGAACCACAACCAAAGTTATCACCGGTTACCAACAAAACTTCAGCGTTTCTGTAAGGTTCGACGTTTAAAACGAAATCAGTTTCAACATCCTTACCAGTAGTTGGATCTTTTGTGAATCTGGATTCGTAGAATAAACCTTCCTTTAAACCAGTTCTCTTAATGGTCTTCAAGAACTGCTTTGGAATAATAGCGTCGGTATCAACATTAGCCTTATAAAGTGGAGCTGTAATACCAGTTAAAACCACGAATCGGTCAAGTCCACCAGTTGGAGCATCGGTTTGAACAGTTGCTTTTGGAATGTCATTTATTCTTTCATTTTCAGTAGCTGGAGTTTCTTCAATATATTGCTTTTCATGTTCGTAAACAGCATCTTGTAATTCCTTATCTTCGATTTCACTTTCAATGTGGACCAGTGGTTGATCGTGGTTGTTGTATTCAAACTCACGAATATCAGTGAAATGTCCTTTAATAGCAGCAGCAGCAGCCATAGCTGGAGACATCAAATGAGTTCTAGATAAAGCACCTTGACGACCTTCAAAGTTTCTGTTGGAGGTGGAAGCACATCTTTCTTCAGGAGATAAGATATCTGGGTTCATACCAAGACACATAGAACAACCAGCTTCTCTCCATGAAAATCCAGCAGCTTCGAAAATCTTATGCAATCCTTCCTTTTCAGCTTGTTGCTTAATTAAACCAGAACCTGGAACCACCAAGACTTCCTTGACATTGTCTGCCTTCTTGTGACCCTTAGCGACTTTGGCGGCTTCACGTAAATCTTCGATACGAGAGTTAGTACATGAACCAATAAAAGCTTTGTCAATTTTGATTTCCTTTAATGGAGTGTTTGGCGTTAAACCTTGGTATTTCAAAGCTCTTTCCATACCAGCCTTCTTAATTGGATCAGTGACATGTTCTGGATCTGGAATCTTGGCAGTGATTGGTAAGGCGTCTTGTGGTGAATTACCCCAGGTAATAGTTGGAACAATATCAGAGGCCTTAATCTTAATATCATAATCAAATTTAGCTCCTTCGTCGGAATGTAAAGTTTTCCAGTATGCTAATGCCTTTTCCCATTCATCTCCCTTTGGTGCCAATGGTCTTCCCTTGATATATTCGAAGGTAATTTCATCAGGTTTGATCATACCAGCACGAGCACCTGCTTCAATAGCCATATTACAAATAGACATTCTTGCTTCCATAGATAAGTTTTCAATTGCCTTACCTGCGAATTCAATAACACATCCAGTACCACCAGCAGTACCAATGACACCAATCACATGCAAGACCAAATCCTTCGAGGTTATACCTTCATTTAAATCACCATCGATGAAAATTCTCATGTTTTTGGACTTTGTTTGAATAATGGTTTGGGTAGCCAAGACATGTTCTACTTCGGAAGTACCAATACCAAATGCTAATGAACCAAAGGCACCATGAGTAGAGGTATGTGAATCACCACAGACAACGGTGGTACCTGGTAAAGTGAAACCTTGTTCAGGACCAACAACATGCACAATACCTTGTCTAGAGTCGTTCATACCAAAATAGGTGACGCCAAAGTCAATAACATTTTGTTCTAAAGTTTGAACTTGTAATCTTGAATCGTCTTGCTCAATGAACGTTTGGACATTTTTGAAGTTTGCACGAGAAACAGTTGGGATATTATGATCAACAGTAGCAAGGGTACAATCAGTTCTTCTCACTTGTCTACCAGCATTCTTTAAGCCTTCAAACGCTTGTGGGGATGTGACTTCGTGAACTAAGTGTCTGTCGATGTATAATAAATAAGATCCAGACTCATCTTTGTGAACTATATGGTCTTGAAAGACCTTATCATATAAAGTTTTAGGAGACATTGTTAATTGTCAATTGGTTGGGGTATATAATTCGGAGAAACTGATGAAAATTGAAAAGACTTGAAAAATTTCTAGAAAAGAATATCGTATGTTTCGAGGACTTTTATATTCTGCAAAACCCCCTCCCTCTCTGCTCGTTGATGGTTGAAAGTGAAATTTTTATGCGTCATACAAAGAACAAAGAACATAAAATAAAACTCAGGCGCCGGTACCGCTCCGGTGCGGGATTTCTGACCAATGCCTAGTGAACCATTTTTAAGCAAAAAACAATAAAAACAGTGCCGGCCCGAATGAAAAATACTCAAGTCACATGATTAGTCACGTTCACATAAACTGCAAACAATTTCGAGGGTTTTACATGTTGATTGCATCTTAGTGTAACATGTTCAAAATCCCATCAAGTCTAATTTGAAATCAAATACATCTATGGATAGGGTTTGAAGATTAATCTAACGATCCTTAAACAAATTTCAAAGATGATGCCTCCAGGTGGAAGAAGGTCCAAAATCAGACCTCCAAGAAAATCACTTGTGAGTTCCACTGTCGACAATTCAAATAGTGACCCCACTTTAGATTTTGAAAAATCATGGGTAATTCTAGCTAATGCTATCAGTCAGATTCAAAATAAGGATGTATCGAACTTGTCATATGAACAATTATACAGAAAAGCATATGTTTTGGTTATCAGAAAATATGGTGGAAAATTGTATGACAATGTTGCTAGTCTTATAACACAACATTTATTAAATAGACGTGATTATCTACTTTCAATTTCCTCGGGGCATGAAGAATTTATGAAAGCATTACTTCAAGAATGGAACGAACATTTACAAGCAATGAAATTTATTAGTGATGTTTTAATGTATCTCAATAGAGTATATGTAAAGGAACAGAAGAAATTATTGATATATGACTTGGGTATCCAGTTGTTCAAAGATAACATTATCAAATATAACGAAGATGAGGTCGGGCATCGACTTGTTCAGATTGTCATTGAAGAGATCACAAAAAGTAGAAATAAGATTGTTATTACTTCGAATATGTATATAACAAAAATTATAAATATGTTGGAATTATTGGTCGAATCTACCCATTCAGATCTTCAATACGGTGAAAATTATTATCAAACCGTGTTTGAACCTGCATTCCTTACCAGTTCTCATGATTTCTTTACTACATTATCACAACACTTACTTGGATATTCGCTGGGTTCGAAATATTTATTTGAAGCAAGCCAGTTTATTAAAGATGAAGAAAACAGAATCAAATTTTATTTACCATCATCAACATACCCCAAACTTATAGAACTTATGAATAACATACTCATTAAAGATAAGATAGATCTGATAATACTACTTCCATATGAACAGCAAGGTCTCGAATACTGGTTGAGGCCAGTTATGGCTAATATATTCGAAAACAAAAACGATACCTACAATTATGTCGATTTGGCACTATTGTATAATCTTATAGGAAGGATTGACGAAGATTACCAATTATTAAGGCTTAGATTAAAAGAAGGAATTATCACCCAAGGTAAGACCATTCCTGAATTTGTCAAAAGATCAATTGAAGGAGGAGTTGGTGCAAATGATGGAGGATCCAAAAGAGCATCAGGCACCTCTACAGCATTCGCCACCAAATGGATTGAAACAGTGTTGAAATATAGACATCAAATGACACAGATTTGGAAAAACTCGTTTGACCATAATCCAATTATCGAACAAACTATTACATATGCTATGAGGGATTTCATCAATGGTGCTCCTAAGAGAGGGAGCAACTCACCTCAGGTCAACGCTCCAGAAATGTTATCAGTGTACATGGATTCGATAATTAAGCAATTAGGAAAAGGTTCAACGAGTAAAGAAGTTTCTTTACAATCTGGTGACCAAATTGAAGATTTTGTTAATAAATCAATTCAATTTTTAAGATTTGTAAAAGACAAAGATGCTTTTGAAGCTAATTATGCTAATCATTTCGCTAAGAGATTTTTGAATTCAAAAGGCTCTTCTCAAGGAATTACAAAGGGAATTAATATTGAGGAGCTAATCCTTTCTAAGCTTAGTGAAGAAATGGGTACATCTTCATTGGATAAAATTATCAAGATGAATAAGGATATTAAACTGTCTAAGGATATAACCAACGAATGGAAAAAATATTTGACTAAACAAGAACATTCTAACTTAGTAGAGCTTGAACTAAAGGTCTGTAATGTTACCGACTGGCCAAAATCAATGACAAAAGACTACAAGTGGTTTTCCAAAACTGAGAACGAAGATACTCCATTCATATGGGCTCGTCAATTACGTGATACCATGCGTGAGTTTGAAGAATTTTGGTGTTCCGGTAAGAGGAATGATAATAAATCGTTATACTGGACTCCGAAATTTGGGTCAATGGACTTGAGAATTACTTATCCTTCAAGGACTTACGAAATCAATATGTCTACATATGCCGGTATCATTATGTTACTATTTGCACCACAATCTACGAATGCAGATGGATCCATGGTACTGGCATTTGAAGAAAACAAACAGTTGAGCTATATTGAAATTTCTGAACGTACTGGTATACCTGAATTAGAATTGAAGAGACATTTACAATCAATCGCAGTTGCGCCTAAACTGAGATTATTAATCAAGAGCCCTATGACTAAAGATGTCAAGGATAATGACGTGTTTAGATTGAATGAAAAATTCAAATCTCCTTCAGTTAAAGTAAAAGTCCTTACAGTGTCTGCGTCTTCATCCTTAGCTGCCGCAACTGCAAAATCCTCCAGATCAAAAACCGAAAAGGAAGAGGAAACAGAAGAAGTGCAAAATAACATTGCTGAAGGACGTAAGATAGAAGTCAATGCCGCTATAGTTAGAATAATGAAATCTCGACATACAGTTAAACATCATGAGTTGGTTGAAGAGTTGTACAAACAGTTATCCAACAGATTCCAGCCTCTGATGATATTAATCAAACAAAGAATTGAGGATCTTATCGTTAAAGAGTATCTAAAGCGTGACGATAGCGATAGAAATATTTACCATTATGTAGCTTAGATTAACTGGTTAGCTTTAAAATGAGAATAAATGAACATATGGAAAGTGAAAGTTTACGACAATTTATTTATATTAAGTGATTAACTTTGATGAAACCAGAATTGGTGTAACGTCGCGAAACGAAATCCTTGCACAATGCTTCTCCATCTTTAAAGACAACTCGATTAATTAAGTTATTTAGTTCGTATTTGTTTATGATCTGACTATCCACAAGTTCAACGTGTTTAAAACTGATGACCCGTTAATCCGAAATTGAGTAACCTAATTATGTTTCGTTACAGTTAAACCCCAGTGAACTTTTGTCATACAATGCTGATTTTGAAAAAATTACCTACAGAATTTGTCCCCGTTCAACCTTGAATCGCACCCTATGTTATAAGGTGTCTAATTAGATATATCATTTGCTAGTAAAGTGATAGAATACGTGAATTTAACCACCCCTTATCCTAGATAACCCCCAAGTAATCAATTTGGTGATCACCACACAGAACCCAGAGATAGAATCAACGAGTATAATGTTTATGCATTTGCTTATTCGAGGACAATTGGGTTATTCAACACAATACCCATTGAAGAGAAATACGTGTACATGCAGGACTATTTAGGTGGAACGGTTAGTTTCTTCTTCATAGAATGTCACAACCGCTTCGTGACAATACGTCATCTAATTTGGTAATCTTCATTTAGGAGATACCCTCCATGATTTGTTTCCAACAAAGAAAGAACTAAAAAGATCGAAATTGATCTAAGATATGTTTGTATTTGGAAAGTCCAAGCCTTATTCATCCAGTTTTATTTTGTTTAAATACAAATTATGCCTTGTATTGAAACTCAGGCGTATGGTTATACTTTCCTGATAAATATCACAACATTTAAAATGATTGCTCAAATTGAGTATTTAAGTCATGCTTGGTGGCCCTCCTTTATATTTCATCTAAGGAATAGTCGACGGAACCCCGAACCTTAACTCGTAGTCAAGTTTACGTATTTGACCTTCCATTATGAAAAGAAAAAAATCAACTGTCGATGTTTGCATCTTATCGATCCCACCAGAAGTTTTAACCCACATTTTTAATAATCTTTCGGTTTCAGATCTTATCAATTTAAAGCTTGTGCATAGAAACTTTGATCAAGTTACAGATCAAATATTATGGCATTCAATTTATGTCTATGACAATCGAAGAGGTCCCAACTGGATCGACTCACTAACGTGGTCGGATTGGCTGTCATTCACAAAAACTAGTAAGGAATCGTTCTCGCATCTAGTTAGAAGTAAAAAATTAAAGGCTGAATATATGAAACAAGTGTTGTTTCCTAGTGACAAGCCTTTTACTATAGCATGGCTTAATTGGTTCCACTTGCAAGCTTCCCAATGTCTTGTTAATTTCGCTACAATTACAAAATCCGAATTTGCAGAATGGGTCAGCAATCAGAGAGATGCTTCCAAATTAACCTACATTCACTGGAATGACGTTTTTAACGGACCGGAAATGTCGAAGTTCAATAATCTACGAAGCTTGAAGATAGACACGAGTCTGGTGTCGTTTATAGACGGACTTTTAGCAAAGTTCAAATTGATAAAATCCTTGTACCTCGGATCTCGGGTGACAGCATTTAATCTAAAAGGAATTAAAGTAATCAAAAATCTATACTTAGGCCATTCAGATGGTACATTAATTGATCCAATTTTAGCGAACTTTGACCTTACCAAATTGGAGTCCCTCAGAGTACCTCACGCAAGTATATCAAATTGGACTCAGATATCCCAAAATCTTTTTTCTATAAGAGAACTAGCAATTGATTCTTTGACAGTTCAAAATTTGCCTTTGTATAGTTTGCAACGAGTTTATTATCGTTCTGAATTGTCTCAAAAAGAGTGGAAGTATCTACAATACCACCCATTAACCTTCATATCAATCAATAGTTCTAATAATGGTCTTACTTATTATCAAAGTCATCTAGACGAGCTTGCAACCCTTCAGAAATGTCGAGTCTCAGGGAAAGAATATCAAATTGATAAAGAAATGAAAGGAAATGTAAGATACCAACGTGTTTCACCTCGAAATAGCAGTGTTTACAACTGAGATGTATCAATAGGAACCAAAGCTATGGCTTAGTAGAAATCTTCATTCAGCTAGTTTCATATCTGGATACATGAATTTGCCAAACAGTTGAATATTGATGTAAGGTTCGAATTTGATGTGGAGAAGTCGTTGCTGAGAGTTTCTTAGAATTGTCTAGTTGCAGAAGAGTACACAGTGCGTATATCTGATTTGTTTTGAATAATATTCTATTTTATTTAGTTTAATGCTATTTCTTATAATGTAATATGAATCCATCATTTATCTGGCTGTTCGATATAGGGTTTAAGTTGATTAAACAGACTCGCTACCAAATGAGTTTACATTTCTCTGTTATCAATTCTCATGAATGGAAAGAAAAAAAAATATTACACTGAAGAATTTCGAACTCTCTTCTGTTTACTCTTCAATTCTGAGCTTTGCAAGATCAATCATGTCAGCAAATGATATTTTAGATGTGTTGAATATCCAAAGAGATGAAGCTCAACAGCCTGTTAAGAAGAAGCAGAAGACCAGTAATGAGCCAACTCCTAAACCACCAACTGGTATGGCCAGAGAGTTGTATAATTTGATCGGTCCAAATACACCAGCTATTAATCTTTCGACCAGCTCTTATGGATCCACAATCAAAGATAGTCGCAAATTCAGACCATCACCATGGACACGAATGCCATTTAAGCCAAACAAAGAAGAGGGCGAAAATTCTAACGTTACCTTACACCATTGGGTAAAAGGTTCAAAGGAACTTCTTGAACAAGAAGAAGCGAATAAGCCTTACTTTTTCGATAAATATAATGTAAATCTTGATATCCCGGAGTTAGTGGACGAGGAAACCTACAGTAAATATATGAAAGAGATTAAGGAATACGAACAAAAACTAAAAGAAGAGAAAGAAGCCAGAGAACGAGAGAGGTTAGAGGCTGAAAAAAAAGAGAAGGAAAAGAAAGGGGATGA
>LQHL01001848.1:0-82641 GCA_001655755.1 Hemisphaericaspora haegerdaliae
CTCACACGATATATAACACATCTCCTTCCATCCCCCCCCCTCCCTCCCTCAGTTTCCATAGCAACTATTCATCAGATTATCTCACAGTAACCTACAATCAACTTTGACTTGTCAGTTTATATAACAACAATGGCCCTAAAGACGAATAGAAAACTCAAGAATTTGGTCTTGAAACTTTCATTTGTGTTTCTTATAGGTGGTCTATGGTACTGGGTACATCAACTACACTATAGTATACCTTGGTTGGAGGACAACACACCGACAATCACTAATGAGAAGTTCAAACAACTTTTAAGTGATAATTATCCCCAATATTTCGATATAGAATCAAAGGACAAACATCGGAAATTCAAATCGATCAATTCGTTGATATATCATGAAATATTACAGAATAGTACTGATGATAATCTTATAAATGGGAACTTATTTTATATGATGAAAAACTTTGATTTCAAACAACGATGTCAAATGTATTTTAATCAAAACCCCACAGTCGATCCTAATGTTGGTATGAACTTTGATAGAATGGCTTTCAAGGATTGGGCTGGATATAAGAAGGAAGCTAGAGAAAGATTGAAACGGGAAAAACTTGAAAAATTGAAGGAAGAAAAAGGAGATGGACAAGAGGTCAATGAAGATGAAATAACCATTACTAAAGAAGACATGGAGAAGATTTCAGAACAGTTTGATGAAGCAAAGAAAAACATTGAACGAGATGAACGAATTGTTCATGATTCTTTAACTCATGTTAAGATTTTCAATCAATGTTATTTGAATGAATATGATGACCAATTCTTCACTCATCAACAAGAGTTAGTTTCTTCTATCAAGCATGAAGCTAAAAAAAGTAAATCTTTAAAACCGGGCTCTTCACCATCAGTAAGAAAATTGGAATCCAAAATATTTCCTTGGTTGACTCAGAAATCTCCAGAATATGAACTGTCATTGGGTGAAACTTCTACATTGTTTGATTCTTGCTATACCAAGGGGTTCTTTAGAACATTCAGACAATATGTTCAGGGAAAAGGAATAGTCATGACAATTGGTGATTCCCACGTCGAAGATACCATCAGATTGATTCATTTGTTAAGATATTTAAAGAATGATCTTCCAATACAAATTGTTTATCAAGAACATTCTCTTTCTTTTGATTCCAAATTCCAAATCACTTTAGCCAGTAAAGCCAATTTCAAAAACCTTCCAATTCAAAAGGTCACATTTGTTAATGTCACACCAGCAATAAATCAAGATTATGTTGATAAGTTTGGATCATTTTCCAATAAAATTTTAGCAGTGTTATTTAATTCATTTCAAGAAGTAATGTTGGTAGATGCCGATGCAGTTATTATACAACCTCCAGCTTCGTTTTTCAAATTCTCCAAATATCAATCATTTGGTACGCTATTTTTCCGTGATCGAGCAATACCTGAATATCGTGCCGATGATGACATTCACTTGTTTAAAAAGTTAATGAATAACCAGATTGATGAGATCTTATTCAACTTGCCGCAAAATACCGACTATACATTCGAAAACCCATTCTTTGAACAAAACTTGAGTCATATAATGGAATCAGGTATAGTTTTAATCAATCGAGAATCCCACTTTGATCAAGCTATCATTATGGCGACAATGAATTTCTTTGCCCCGGTTCAATTCAGAATGTATGGAGAAAAGGAATTGTTCTGGTTATCATTAGTCATTGCGGGAAATGAAAATTTTCAATTCAATTCTCATCCAGCTGCAAGCATAGGGGATTTCACGCCTGAATATGAACGTCTGAGAGATATTGGCAAAGCGGGACATAAATTCTTATCCAAGGAGATATGTTCAAATCATCCAGCACATATTTCCGATGAAGATGATCATAGTTTATTGTGGTTTAATTCTGGATTTAAATTCTGTGGTCGAGAAAATACAAATTTCGAGGATGAATTCAAACATAAGAAACGACTCACTAAACTAAGGACATTAGAGGCATTTAAAACATTTAATACGAATAAGATACATATAAAGAAGGCAATCGTACCTCCAAACCTTAAAATTGAAGCCCACAATTCAATTGGAGAACCAGATAGATCGTGGGCTCATTTTGGTCAATACTGTAGTGGATACACTTGGTGTGGCTATTCCTCAATTGGAAGTGGAGAATTACCAGAAGAGAATGGACTAATCGTAGAATTTCACACTGCTGAAACTAATCATTTCGATCATATTGGTGATATTTGGATGAGTGGGTTTGACTATAGAAGTGCTGATCAGATCAATGATGATGCTAATAAACTTGCTGAAGAAGAGAAGGGCGACAATGAAATGAGTGATGAAGACTTTCAAAAAAGTATGGAGACACATAAAGAAAAATTGCTTAAGGATCAACGAGAGATAAACGAAGAGAATGATATATTTATACAATGGTAAACTTATTATATAGATCACATATTGTAATACATAATCTTATTGATTTTTGTTCAGTAAAAGAAAACAAATGTTTGGATTTAATCATCCAGCACCTAACATACTAGTAGATATATGGTGAATGTTGGTGGGTCTATATTGGAAGATATAAGTAAGATTGCGGATTGTTTTCCCTAATCTGGATATGCGCGCATCTAGGTGGACGGACCTACATTTCGCCGGGGCCAAAGTAAGTCCATGTGGACCATTAGAGATTAGACCTGGTGTCATACTTAACATATCTATATTGTACAAAGTATATATGCGAATCACATCACATATATTGTATGTTGTCCATGATAGATAGGGGAGAATTCATTTGTGAGTATCAGTCGGATTGTCTTCCGTGGATTCGGGTGAATATTTGCAGTGAAGCGGGGCGAAACTGTAAAAAAGTTTTGGTCTCGAACAAAAAGCAAGTCCCCCACTTTTAAACCTGAACCCGTGGAATTGAACTTATTTGGGAATATCAATTTATCAGAGAGATCTAATGTTGGTTTAACTACTTTTAAGTTCATTCATTAACTTCATCGGAAATCGTTTACATTTCTCAGCTTTAAAAATGCTTGCATAGAAATGTTAGGTTCTAACTTCTTAGAGCGGGACCATTACAAGTAAAAGTTTCGGGAATCATTACTTCCAAAATAATCCGTCAATTTTATTTTTTTGCTTCTTGCCAATTGTTTATCACTTAGTTGTGGAGAAGGAAGGAATTTTCAACACAATATAATAGTACAAGTGTTTGTCTCAGTTTACTTGTTTGTAGAGTTCCATGTAGTTTTCTTCTCCCAATTCAACAAGCTAAATAAAAGGAATATGACCAATCTTAAACAATTAAATACCCAATACTTGGCTTATCTTATCAAATACCCTCTATTAACCAAAGCAATCACGGCCGGGGTTCTTTCTGGTTTAAATGAAACCATTGCAACCACAGTCACTTCTGAATTCAACCAAACCAAAATCTGTGGAGTTAAAGTCAAACATGTCTTCAGTCAAAAGTTACTCAAGATGATAATCTATGGAAGTTTAATCTCAACTCCACTCACCCACTATATGTATCATATAATTAACAATAAGATTTATCGTGGCCAATTATCCAAATTAGGTAAAATTTTACAACTTTTGACATCCTTGTTTACGGTTACACCTACCATGAGTGCTGTATTTGTTAGTTGGATTTCAATCATTAATAATTATAAATTACCAGAAGGAAAGTTTGATTTATGTACTGAGGTTAGTAAGATCGGTACTATTATCAAAGGGGGGTTAAAGGCAGGATATAAGGGAATTTTGAAGACTTCGTTGGTAACTTCTTTCTGTTCGTTACTTATTGCTCAAAACTTCATTGCTCCCGAATTATGGGTTGTTTTCTTCAATGTGGTTTATTTCTTCTTGGGTACTTATCAGAACACAAAATTAAAGAAGTTGCAAAAGAGACAAAGATTACAAAAGTTGAAAGAAGAAGCTGAAGAAGATGTAAAGAAACATGATTAGAGTTTTGTTGTATAAGATTGTATCCTATATGTATGTCAATGTAAGAATCTTATTCGTCAGTGATGATGAAGCCCCCCTTCAGTTATTATACGCACTTTTTTTTGCCGGGGATATCTGGAAAAAAATACCCAACCATTTTCACCCACAAAGTTTTCAAATGTATTAGTAATTCTGATCTTTTTCTTATATATAAGGGTTCTAAAAGCTATCTGTTTCCGTTTCTTTTCCACACTTGGGAGATGTATAGCACTTTATTAAAGAGATCTTTCAAATCTCCAACTCAATTGACTACACAACAATTTAGAACCATGATCACTGCCCAAGCCGTGTTATATTCTCACCATGGTGAACCCAAGGATGTTCTTTTCACCCATGAATACCAAATTGACGACCAAAATTTATCGTCCGATTCTGTTCTTGTCAAGACATTAGCTTCTCCTGTTAATCCTTCCGATATTAATCAGATCCAAGGCGTTTATCCGTCCAAACCGGAAAAGACTGATGTTTGGGGCACTTCAGAACCAGCAGCTCCATGTGGTAACGAAGGTTTATTTGAAGTTATCAAGGTTGGTGATTCAGTTTCTGATCTTAAGATTGGTGATTGGGTTATTCCATCAAGAGTTAATTTTGGGACTTGGAGAACTCATGCCTTGGGTACTTGTGATGATTTTGTCGCAATTCCAAATCCAAGACAATCAGTGGAAGCTGGTAAGAAACAAGGATTGAGTATTAATCAAGGTGCCACTATTAGTGTTAATCCCATGACGGCATATCTTATGTTGACACATTATGTCAAGTTGATTCCTGGTAAGGATTGGTTTATTCAAAATGGAGGTACTTCTGCCGTGGCACAATATGCTGTACAAGTCGCAAGGTTATTAGGAATCAATTCCCTTTCTGTTATTAGAGATAGACCAGATTTAGAAGAAACAGTCAGTAAATTAAAAGAATTGGGTGCAACTGAAGTTATCACCGAAGAACAGAACAATTCTAGAGAGTTTGGTCCAATTGTTAAAGGTTGGGTCAAGAATACTGGGGGTGAACTCAAATTGGCATTGAATTGTGTTGGTGGTAAGAGTTCCACTGGTGTTGCTAGAAAGTTGGGTAGTAATGGTTTAATGTTAACATATGGTGGGATGTCAATGCAACCGGTTATGATACCAACATCGTTACATATTTTTAAGAATTTTACTAGTGCTGGATTCTGGGTTACTGAATTATTAAAGAATAACCATGAATTGAAACTGAAGACTTTGAATCAAATTGTTGAATGGTATGAAAATGGTGATTTGAAAGATGCTCCTTCCATTGAGACCCATTTTGATGGTTCTAAGTCATTACATGAATTATACCAAGATGGTGTTGCTAATTCGAAAGAAGGTAAGCAATTAATCACTTATGAAGAACCATAAGTTTGATGATCTGTATATATATTGCTTATTTATATTGAACTTTATCGTTTAACCAGACCACCTTTTATGTTGGAATGCTAAAAAAAAAAGAATATCTTGAAAGAATCGATGTCTCTATTAGCAAGAATACATGTAGAACTATCTCACTTATATGAACTGCCCGGTCATCGGATAGTACGTCAAAAAACAAACACAAAATCAGATTGCATAAACGTGATATGCCACGGGCTGGTAGTGCCGTATCCCTTTTTTCAGATTATAAATATCATTATTGAGATGAAATCTCATGTCTCCACGAAGATTTACTAGTGTTAGATGATATTCTTGATGATATCGAGCAGAAGTAAACGAAAGAGATCCTTCCCTTCGTAATCCCACCTATTTATTCACCGAGTATTAGTAAAAGATTTCGATGAGTCTGTTGTAATATGTCTAATAAATAGATTATTGCGTTTTAGTAAACTCAACTCTCCCAATTAAGTAAGTCCCCACGTGTGCCCAAATAAAAATTCATAATTGAACAATGAAAAAAATAATAAATGTAATACAAAAATTATTTATCAGTTCTTCCATCATTAAACAAAGGTTTAAATATCGTTAATCCCCCATCACATCCCAATTTCCTTTTTAACAACACATTTTCCTCAGTAATTGTCACTCACATTCCTCACTCCCATCCCCATCCCATCCCCATCACTCAAAGTGTATAGAATATAAAACAAAATGTCATCTGCGAACAAAAGAATTGCATTACCAGCAAGAGTTGAACCAAAGGTTTTCTTTGCAAATGAAAGAACTTTCCTTTCATGGTTAAATTTCACTGTTATCTTAGGGTCATTAGGTGTTGGTTTATTAAACTTTGGTGATTATATTGGTAGAATATCAGCTGGTTTATTTACCTTCATTGCCATGTTAACTATGATTTATGCCTTGGTTACTTATCATTGGAGAGCTAAGGCTATTAGATTAAGAGGTTCCGGTCCTTATGACGATAGATTCGGGCCTACTATGTTGTGTTTCTTCTTGTTGGTTGCTGTCATTGTTAACTTCGTGTTGAGAATGAGAGCTTAATGATTTTTGGTTGGTTATATTTGTAGGTTCCATTCTTTGTTACATATTGTCCTATTTAATAAATAAAATAAAAAGTATCGTACAGTCGCTATACGAACAATCGAGTAGGGTTCTCCCTTTGTATGGAGTCTAATAACTCAATAATACTTACGTTTCATATCTCTATATCTCAGGAGGAAATACAAACTTTCAATTTCTTTCTTAATAAATTCTCCCTTGGCAAGTGCTTTGTCCAATTGGTGATCATTCGATATTACAGTATTTTCAAATGTCAGTTTCAATTGTTTCCTAAATTTATCATATCCTCCTGATTGTATAGGATAGTCTCTACCTAGATAAAGCAATTCCTTATATAACTGGCGTATCTTTGGATTCATCCCCAACTACCTTGAACACATTGAATCGGTACAGCCCATTCCGTTGCTTTTATTATTGCGTGATGGAAAAAAGGAAAAAACGCGGTGCTACCAGTCGAGGCAGAAGAAAGGGTAAGAACGAAAACGTTTTCCTTTATCCCCACCACCATAGAGCCTTTAAGTCAAAGACACTACTAGAAAGCAACAATAGAGTAAAGACCATGTCATACACACCTTCAAATGTCGTAGCGATATTCCTAACGGAGTTCGATATGAGAGAAGGCTATAATCTAGTGTGGACAAAATCCACCATTGCCAACTTCACATTTAATGGTTTGGATTATAAAGTATTACCTTCAGGTATACACGAGTACAAACAATCTACAGTATTAATAAGTCATAAATTTCAAGATAAAATATACTATGGATCAAGTAAATTTCGACAATTTATCATTGGAGACGATTCGGAAGATAGGAATAATGTTAAGATGTATTCAATTGGAATATTATGTGATCCGAAAGAAGATGGATGGAAACCTAATGAATTTGTTAATAATGGATGGGAATTCGTTGATGGTTTGGATTTGGCGTTGGTTAAATTTCTCCAGGGGATGAAATATGATGATTTTTCCGTGTTTGAGAATGTATTTGATGAAATAAAACATGGTGGGGGTCATACTGGATTTGGAAATTTGTTAACTGTGAACGATACAAGACGTGCTGGTTCTTCTTCTTCTCCCAATGTGAATAATCATTTATTGACCAGATTACCAAAATTATTTAAAACGTTAGGACCATTAGTATTTGTGTTGTATAAACAGAGTTTATTGAGACGAAAGATATTAATTTTTAATCAACATCATATATTTCATGATAGTCAAGATATTTTACCTGATGATGAACAAGATTTATTGTTTGATGTTTCTGCATTTTGTTATTTGGTTTCATTATTATCTATTATACCAAAGGACATAGATACAGTTGCAAAAGCAGATATCCCGCAATATTCCCAACCAATATTCAATGTTGGTTTGAATGATTTATCTAACGATTTATTCCAAATGAAAGCTACTATAGCTACTACCAACGATGATATACTAAAAGATCATAATATCTATGATATTGGTGTCATGATCGATGACAAAGTGACAATATTTCTTCAAGAAACCCACGAGAACTATATCGACAATCGTATTAAAGCTACCGCAAAAGACTATCATAAGTTTCAACTCATATATCTGGATTTACCAATCACTACAAGTTTTAAATTCACAAACAATTCAAATGTATCAACTGAAGATTTAACTTCAATCACAACTACATCGTCTTCAATTCGTGACTTTGGCGATACATTACTTAAACCCGAACATGAACTTAACGATCAACCAGAATGGTGGAATACATACGCAACTGAACCTATATCTTGGAGAGAATCGATTTGGTCGGCGTTTTCATGGTTTGCAACTGCTGGTCAGCAACTAGACCATGACAATAAGAATGATTTGGTAAATGATCGTCATATTGATAGATTGGATAAAGTTGATTTGTTAGACTTGATAAATGTAGTTGGTTACTTTCATAAATTGACTAAGAAATGGTTTTATCTAATCAATGAGATCGTTATTGAGGTATTGGAAGATCAAGTGCCTAATGGGGGCAGCATAGAAGAAGATACAATGTTACGAAGTGTAAATATTGAATTGACCTACCAAGATATTATCGATATGGAATTGGATCCATATTCTCAACTGGATATTGACTTTGTTAAAGAGTTTGTCATTTTGTATTGGGGTGCAATCGTCGACGAAGTGGAGATTGGAAGTGGATTTAGTAGTATTTGCTGTTGAGTGTACTTTGTAGACAATAAACACAAAAGAGACTCTTTTTGTTTGGGACCCTATGATGTAATAATAATCAACATATAAAATTTACAATTTCGGAATGTGAAAAGTGCGTAGAGGAAGAATGTATGTAAACAGTCGTCTTACTCTTGATGTCGTATTCTTATTTTGATTTATTTTCAAACTCTCTCTCGTCAAAGAAGTCACATAAGAGGTGGGGAATGTTAACATTATAACACTTTCAACTCCGTGTCTCGGTACGATTCCCCATTAGAGTAGTGAAAGAAAAAAAAAGAACAACAGCAAAAAAAGTTTCCACCACTTTCAATTCATAAAAAACTAAAAAATTAAACCACACCCAACACGGGAACCTTTTTGATAAAAATTTAAATTTTATTTGAAATCAATCAAACACCCCAATCCACACAGCAACAATTACTTTAGAAGTAAAGTTGTACATTGTCTGAATCCAGTATACTTTGCTTAATACCTTACTAAGTCTTTTACAAAGTTTTGTTTTAATGGATAACAATGAAGGGACAATCTAATCGTATTTCAACAACCACCAATTCTCCCAATACTAATATCTCGGCATCTACCTCCAAAAATGGCCATCGTCGTTCTAATTCCCGCTATAATAATGGAAATACAAATGATGATAACAATAGCAATAATAATAATGCAAATAATAGATTAGTATTCTTGTTCTCGAAATCCGTGGGCAAAAATTGTATTGCCACCATTACTGATGGTTCTCGTTATCAAGGTTTATTGGTTGCTAGTGATTTATCTACCAACGGTACTGCTCCTTTATCGATTGTATTGCACAAACCTCAACTTGTTAGTAAGAGTTTGATTAATGAAAAGAATAATCTTGAAAATAGCGAATTGCCAGAAAATTTAGTTATTAATTCTAAAGATTTAATTGATATTGAAGTTAACGATGTTGATTTGAATAGTCCTGTTACTCCAGTTATCCCCCCTACTGCAACAAACGGTGGTGCTAGTAGTGAACCATCAAAAGAACTTGTCAATGAAGCAGCACCAAAGAAATCTGTTAGTGAGGCACCACCAAAAGAATCTGTCAAAGAAGTATCAAAGGAACTTGTTAAAGAAGACTCTAAACCAGTTGTCAAACAACAGTTGGAACATAAGGAAGTTGTCGCAAAGGAAGAAACCAAGTTCAAAACCGATTCCGATATTTCCGCAAGATTTGCCGTCAAAGAACGTGAATTACAAAGATGGGTTCCAGATGAAGACATAATCCATCCAAGTTTAACCTTGGAAGATGGCGGAGGAGCTTGGGATCAATTCAAAGTTAATGAAGAACGATTTGGAGTTGAATCTACCTACGATGAACATCTATACACTACCAGAATTGACACCTCGGCACCTGATTATCATGAACGTGTTGCACGTGCTGATAAAATCGCTCGTGAAATTGAAACCCAAACCACTAGTGATCGTCACATTTTAGAAGAACGTGGTATAATTGTTGATGATAGTGGTATGGATGAAGAAGATAAGTATTCTGGTGTGGATAGAAGAGGTGACGAATTAATGGCTGCTTTGAGAAATGCCACTCTTTCTCAAGAATCATTGGATAAACCAACAACCAATAATATAATCAAACTGTCTCCTGGAAAATATGTTACCCCTAGACAGAGAGCAGTACATTATCACAACGACCCTGCTATTGTGTCCAGTTCAGCTACCAGTAAAAAAATCGCATCGCCTCCTCCTTCCCAGACTCAGCAACCACCAGCTGTCGTACCAGTTCCAATCGCAGCTTCAACTTCAGTTCCAACCGCAGCTCCTGTTACAGTTCCAGCACCTCCTCCTGTTCCATTTGCTGCTGCTGCAGATCCCATCCAGAAGAAGGACCAGCTGGAGAAAAAAGAACCAGTTAAAGAACAACGTCCCAAAGAATCAGCTCCTGTACCTGAGAAGCCACAATTACAACAACCAATCCACACTTCCAAGATTACTTCTACCTCTAGTCTCAACTCACCTTCTTCCGAAATGAAAAAGACAGTACCAAAGAAACCAGATTCAATTCCACCAAAACCACAAGTTTCTGCCGCACAACATAATGAATCGTTCAGATTGAATGCCCAAAGTGAAATTAACTCCTTGCGTGAATTTAGTGCAAATTTCAAGATTCCTCATAAGATGCCACAGGATTTATTACCAATTTTGGCCAAGGATAAATTGAAGCAAGACGAAATATTGAAGAAACAACACCAACAGGCCAAGGCAAAGAAGGAATCTGAATTGGCAATTCAAAAGAATAAAGAAACTCCTACCACTGGGGCCGCTACTACTGCCACTACTTCCACTGCCACTACAAGTAAAACATTTAAATTGAACCCTAAGGCAGCTGCGTTCACACCATCTAGTAAGCATGCACAATTAACTTCTCCAAAACCACCAAAGGTTAATTTTCATAGATCACCTAGCAATGTATCACCAAGAATGGCACATTCTAGACCGTATTCATCCAACGGAAGTATCAGTTCACAAGGTTCGTCCAAGAGACATCATCAAATCTCAGCTGCTGATTTCTTTGGAGGTATTGATAGAGTTCCTACTAAAGAAAGCCAAGACAAGAAGGCCAAGTCTTTCAGGGCTAGTTTCAGTTTATTCGTAACTACAAGATCTAAACATGACAACAAAGAAGGTCCAGTGATATATGAAAAGACATTCCAAACTCCTCCCACTTGGGATTCCACCATTGATGAAACACATGATAAGTTGTTCCCATCGATATCTGTCATGAAGCCAATGCCGGGAATGATTATCCCAGTTGCATCACCATTCATGCACAATCCAATGATGGCAGCACCTGGAATACCCGCAGCCGCTGGAGGATTCCCGGCGACCGCAAATCCAAAATTCCCAATGTCTCCACAACAACAACATCAGCAACAACAACAACAAGCAGCTGCTGCTGCGGCAGCAGCTATGGCCATGCAATTCCAACAACAACAACAGCAATTCCACGCAGCCATGATGTATCAACAACAACAACAGCAACAACAACAACAACATTTTGGAGTTCCACCAGGTCAACCACCTATGGGAATGTATCCTACAGGTGCGGAATTTTTACCTCCGGGCGCTGGCTTTATGCCACCTCCAACTGGGTTTGGAGTATCTGGAGGAAGTCCGGTCAATGGAGCTATGATGATGACTTCTGGAAGTAGCCCATATTCTTCTGCTGGTGGCATACAGCCGCAAGGACAAGGACAACAAGGCTATGGAGGACAACAACATCACGGAGGAAGAAGGTACAATAGTCATTCATCTAAGAGAGGAGGACATAATTGAACGTCTTAGAGAGTGAGTGTATGTAAGTAGAATATACAAATCGTTTTTATTTCTGTGTTTATTGTAGAGTTCTGATTATTTTATATTTTGGAAACGAACTTTTGTTGTTTAAGATTTGTAGATGTGAAAGAAATTTAAAACCCACAATTTTTTTTTGACAAGTATACACAACGAAAACTACACGGTATTTCCACGGACGTTCAACTAAAGCCATGGGAGAAGCGACGCTATCGAAGATCGGTGAATTGATTAAGACAGAAGAGGACCTTTCTAAGATTGCTTCTCTTCGTCAGCAATTCAGTAAAGAAAAAGGGTCAGTGGATATCAAACTTTCAGCTACCACCCAACGACAAATCGAGGCCATAATGGATAATTTAAAACAATTAAACAATACTGCCAAGCGTCTCGGTTCCATCAAGTCAAACATGAATAAAGTGAATCAGTTATATGATGAATCGATCACATCTATCAAGAATTATGAAATCATAAGAAAAATGACCACCGTCAATCAATTCTTAAATCAAGTATCAAATTTATATAGGGATATTTCCGGATACAAATCTTATCTTGAAATTTTGGATAAACAAATCGAACTGGAATTGGAAAGTTTAAAAGAAGATTTGAATTACCCGTTGCCCCATCTTTATGAGATTCATTATGCATTCAACCAGGCTAGAAACTTTCAAGATTATTTAGAGGAATACAGTAAGACTTTGTCTGACGATTTGCAATCAATTGTGTTCAGAATAGTAGCACCAATGAAACATACCATCAAGTTGTTCGATGATTTATTATGTGAAGCTATCATTGGCATGACTGAAACAGCTAAGGATAGAAATCACGAGAGCATTTACCGAATTATCAAAGTAATTGATTATGAAGAGAAGGAGGATTTGAAGTTCAGTTTAATGAAAAACTTAAAGTTGGATACATCGAGAGATGCAAGAACAGTAAATTATGCTGAATTTAGAAAATCTAGGAGAAATTATAAGACGTTCTTTTATCATAAATTAGAAGAAAGTTTGAACGAAACGTTTGAGGCCTGCATAGAACATTATCAAGAAGACAAGATGTTGGTTTATGACAATTTGGGATGGCTAGAAGATGAATTGGTATTTGTTAATAACGATTTGGAATTGATTTTCCCGAGTAGTTGGGACATCAGCGCATTCATTCAGAATGTTTACTATAATCGATTACATAAGTTTACTATGGATGTTATTAACACAGAACCGACTGCAGAAGATTTGCTACGTATATTATCATATGATTCGCATTATACAAAATTTGTTGCGTCATTGCAACAGCCACCATCTACTGGGAAATCAAACAAGCCTAAACTTGTACAGAAATCCATTATTGGTGAAGAATTGAAGAATGTAGTCTTGGAAGATTATTTGAAGATGATTATTGCAAAGATGAATGAATGGACTGATAATTTGACGAGACAGGAAACTATAACGTTCAAGGAACGTAATTCTTCTCCGGATCTTTACGGATACCACCAATTAATACAAGATGAAGATGAAAATGATCAACTTTTTGAATATCCTATTGAGGCTGAAGTATATGTGTTGCCAGATTTCAAAACTCCATTGACTATTTTAAAAGAGCAAGCGGATGTAGCTGCCGGATCAGGATATTCGAAGATCTTAGTCGGAGTTATTGAAAACTGGTCACAATGTTATATCAAACGTACTGGTAATTTTTTTGATTTGGTTACTCAGGAAGCAAATCAATACATGTCAGTATATGACAATCAAAAATACTTGATAAAGCAGAGCAAAACCGCCAAATTTTTCGGTAGAAAACCATCAGAATTAGCACAATCGCTCGACCTCGAAAACATGACCCCGGAAGAACTTGCAGAGATTTCAAGACCTGGTTTAATCGAATACTTGACAGCCTTGGCAAATACATATGAGATTAACTCGACACGTCTCCTTGACAAATTCTTGCCCATCTATAAGGAAAAAGTCCACACTAATTATCATGTGCGAATCACCGAGGCCTTTGAAGATACAATTGTTCCAAGCGACGAACTTAATGTCAAGATTATCCGAACGATCGTTGATATCATAATAAACGATTTATATCCCGTACTCTCAAATGTTTTCACTAAAAAGTGGTACGAAGGAAAAACACAAGCTTCTGATGAATCAGATATGGCCCAACAAGTCGTTGAAACCATTGCTGAATATATGGAGGAATTTAGAGGTTATGCATCTTACGAATTATATCTGATCACATTTAATGTGCTACTCGATCAGTTTATTGCACAGTATATACAGATTGGATATGAAAATATCTTACACGGAGACGGAAAGAAGATTGATCCACATGCAGTCAAACAATACAAATCATTTTCCGTAGCCGTGGATCGAGACATCACCCTGTTTTATGGTGGGTTGGAATCATTGTTTTCGAGAAAAGACAAGGCATATCTTGCTAATGCATTGAGGGCTATTGAATATTTAGGTCATTTGGGAACATGTGAGAATCCATTGGATACTATTCCTGAAATTTGGGAAAATGAAATTTTGTGTTCGTTTTATTATTGTTCGGTCGAGTATGTGAGAGGAATATGTTTATGTAGAAAAGACATGAACAAAAGCGAGATTGCTGGATTGGTAACGAGGTTGGTCAATATACAAAGATCGTATCATTCAAAAGTCCAACCTCCTATAAATTGCAGCATGCTTTTGGGCGAATTCGAGTTTAACGGGTAACTTCTTCTGATTAAATAGGTCTATACAATAGAATATACCAATTCCTAACACTTGTTAATCACTATCCGATGATGATGAATAACCTAGATTTATCTCGTTTTTCATTTTCACGGGCTTTCGTTTCAATGATATCTTTGATGGTACCTTGGGTCGTTTGATTCGTATCTGTTTTGGAGCTTCTTCCGCAGAGCGCTTGTTTCTATTCTCGTCAAATGCCAATCTCACTTTCTCCTCGTCATCATCTTCCTCTTTTAATTTCTGTTCCAACTGCAACTTGAGTTCATTCTCCACCTTTTCCTTGGCTAATTCCGCAATCTTATCAGATCCACCTTTTGCTTTCACATCATCAATTCTACTTTGCAATTCCTCCAAATGTTCATTAAGTTCCTGTTGTTTCCTCTGTTCCTCTAATCGCTTCTCCAAATTCTCCATTACATCTCGGTTTCCTTCATTCAAGGACTCTCGTTCACTCCAGAATGGATTGCGTTTTCTTTTCTCTTTCAAAACTTGAAACTTTCTATTCTCTTCCTCTTCCTTCTCCAACCTGTTTAACAATTCATCCTCGGTCTCGCCAACTTTTGCGTCGGAAGTTACCTTTTTCGTTGGTTCATAGTTCCTCACAGCACCTGTTTCAGGAACGTATCCCGAGGTTTGAGGATTCGTTTTGAATGTGATTGTATTATTACATCCTGGACAAGTAATGTGAAATCGTATAATTTTGATGTTAAGATATTTCTCTCCAGTGGTTTCTTTTCGGGCATTGAACGAACGTCGTTCTGCTATATATTCGTTGCATTTGAGACAACGCATGGAGTAAGGTGCCATCATTCTGATTTTGATGGTTTGAGTAGCTCCTCCAGCCTTTTTACGCTTAGGCGGGAGCTTTGATGGATCATAATCAGGAGGATAATATTTATTTATGGCTTTCCTTTCCGACATGATTGACTCGGAGAAGGTGGCTCGGTTGTTAGAAGGGTGATTATGTGTTTGTTTCTTTTATGGAGATGAGCTGCAAATGTATAGTTTACCAGTAGAAAATACTTACTCAAATCAAACTTTCCTTCAAGGCAAAAAAAATTTTAAATGTAGTAGGACTACTAGAGAAAGTTATACAAATCTACAAGTAAATCAGTTTCAATAACACGTCCTTAATAATATACAGAATAATGGGGTGCTCTTTATTATAAAGAATTAATTATGTTTGTTTGTGTTCAAACCACCAAACCCAAAAATCCAAAAAATACTTATGCTATTTAAATAAAACTTAAACCAGTAATGTAAATTCAGACCTTCAAGCTTATTCGGCTTGTCTCTTAGCAGCCTTCTTGGCAGCCTTCTTGTGAGTACCAAAGATCTTCTTGTCTCTGTTCTTCTTTTGTTTTCTTTGTTGTCTAGAAGCCTTTTCGACCTTGGTAGCTAAACCGTATCTAACTAATCTGTAAGCTGGTTCGAATTTCTTAGCGTCAGCAACGGATTGGTAGATTAAACCGAAACCGGTAGACTTACCACCACCGAATTGAGTTCTGAAACCGAAAACGGAAACAGCATCCTTTTCAGCCTTGTAGATTTCAGCTAATTTTTCTCTTAATTCATCCTTGGAGACGTTAGCTCTGTTTGGGTGCAAGACATCAATGACGAATTGTCTTCTGGCTAATAATGGGTTGGAGATAACCTTTCTAGTTCTGATGGTAACGGCGTCACTCTAAAGTATAAATGTTAGTATTTCGGTCTAGTTGATGTTTGAACTTGAGGGAGCTATTTGGTATATTTGTAAATTATGAATATTCGCCCGAATGGCTAAATGTCCTGGTATGTTTAAGATATAGTAGAAAGTAGGTCGTGACGATCCATAATTGTTCACTCGTTGTAAAATGTAGTCTATCTCTTAAGTTGATGGTCCTGTTCATACTATATTATTAATATCATATCAGTTGCAGATGTTCTTCATGGTTGAAAATTTTTCAATATTTAATCTCGACATGTATCAACTTCCGTTGTTTGGCTCTTAACTGGATACAGTAGATGTGCTAATCCTGATACTAATGCATAGGTTCCCTCCGTAATAGTTCAATGATATGTCTCTAGTGTATATCACATACCATATTGATGATATTATTCCTATAGGGGTTTCAGCTAATTCAATAAAATAAAACTTTTCAGTAATCAATTTTTTTTCTTTTAGTTTTGGTGAAAGGTTTCACAGTGCCAATAGAGAGAAATTTACTGCGTGAACAAATTACACTATGAGAGAAAATTTCACAATGTATGTGACTGCATATAATCATCTTGTTAGGTCACAAAACTCAAACTCTCACCTAACAGTTTTTTTTTTCTCACTCAAACTTCACAGTACAAAACAAAGAATTAACAACAATAATTGTAGTGCTTGTATCCGGCATATAAGTAAAATGATTGTCAGAAAAAAAACAGTCACATGTGCACGTGAATGACAACAAACTTTATCGAATTCTTCAAATGACCCGTATAATTGACTACGATTCAAGATAACGGACAACCATGTTTATGCAATAATCTGGGCTTTATTAAATTACCTTTTGAATTCTATGAGTTGCTTATTACTTAGAGTTTATGCTCAAGTCTATGTAAATTAGTAAAATCTAGCGCATAGTTCCTTGTCTATTCAGTTAGTGTTACGGGAGCAAGTTACTTGCTGCAAAAAATTCTCCTCGAAAAATTTTATGTATTAATGTATTAAATTAACCTAAAGATATTAAAGAATATAGGAAATAAATTGAAATATTAAAATTATGTGGGCCTAAGGATTGTGCTTCTCATCTACCCTGCTCTCCCAATCCCACCTTTTCGCAAACTCTACTTTCTAAATCTCAAGACAATATAACTAGCAGCTCTGTAGAAGAAGATGATTGCAATCAAAACACCTATCCAAAGATGTTTATCGTAGTTGCCATAACCGAGATTATCTAAGACAGAAGGACCGGCAATCTTACATTGAGCTGCAAGTGGCGAATCAAACATGCAATGACAATTAGCCCCACAATTGAAGTTTCTGTTGTTAAATTCATTAAACATCATACCCTGGAAAACATATCTTTGATAATCAATCCAGTAGAATGTATAATACCAAAATACATTTAAAATATTGGAAGGCACTAAGAAACCACCTACTGCCATCCAAAGGCCATTAGCGAAGGCAGTCAATGCAAGTGCAATCACAAAATTGGGGAAAATTGTAGCAATAAAGATTGTCATAGATTCAGCAGCAACAAGATCAAGGAATAACCACATAAGATAGTAGAAGAACCCAGTGGCTGTTTTATGGAAATTGACCAAGAAGAAAGTGATAATACTGAAGACGGTAGCGATAAGGAATAAGAAAGGAAGACCAACAAGGAAGTTTGAAAGCGAGAATGCAAGTGGACCATATAAACCGTTCAACCTTTCCTTCTTATAACTGCTGAAGTCTTCGAGATATGATGGGATATAGGCGACCGACATAAAGGACATGAATGCACCGGAAAAGAAGATAGCATTGATGAATGGTTGGATGTTTTCTTGACCAGAACCAAGCCTCAACCAAACTGTACCCATCAAGATAGCAAGACCTAAATACATCACCAATCTGACATAATAGGTTAATATGTCCCTTCTAGCTTTGATAAGAACACGATGTAAGAGAGTGAATGTATTCTTGACTTCCTGTTTAGGATCGAATTTAGTGAGTTCAATTTCGCAACTACTGAGATCATCGTGGTCTTCTTCCTTTTCAATAACGGAGTAGGAAGATTGCCATTTCGAAACAAGATCATCTAAAATTTCCATCTTTTCTTCAGCTGAATCATGTGCATCGCCTGTAAAATCGGTATTAATTAAATCTAAGACATGCTCAGAAGGGTTAACATATGATGGGATTGGATATCCAACTGAATTGAAATATTCAACAACTTTATTGACTTTACCGTCATATACTGTCTTTCCCCTAGATAAGAAAAGGACCTTATCAAACAATTCAAAAGTGTAAGTAGAAGGTTGATGAATTGAACAAATGACAATAATGTTTTCTTCTTTAGCTAACTTTTTGATCGTACTGATAACTTCCCTAGAAGCAACAGAATCTAAACCAGAAGTAGGTTCATCTAAAAACAAAATAGAAGGGGTAGTGATGATCTGTGAAGCAATACTAACTCTTCTCTTTTGACCACCGGAAATTCCCTTTTGGATAGGACTTCCGATTTTGACATCTCTCTGATTATCTAACCCTAAGACCGAAATTGTCTTGTCAACCAAATCCTTTCTATGTGAACCTTCAATACCAGCAAACTTGGCAGCAAAGTCAACAGTTTCTAAAACTGTCAATGACCCAATCAAGGAATCTTCTTGTTCTACGTATGAAGATAATTGCTTGATTTTAGATAAAGTTGCAGGATATTTATTTATCAAAATTTCACCTGATTGAACGGAGTTACCTGGTTTGGATCTGTGAGCTAAAATATTCAAAAGAGTGGATTTACCTGAACCCGATGGGCCCATAATCGCAAGCATCTCACCTGCAGCAACTGACCCGCTAACACCATCGATTAAGACTTGCTTGTTTCCAGTCGTTAATTGTAATTTTATATTTGACCAGTTGAGTATGTCTGCTCTAGTACACATGCTCATCTTTGTATTTTGATAATTTTGCAGCAATTGAATGAAAAAACTGTGGATTCTATTGTTAATTAGTGTGGCTGTATCTGAATGACAGAATAATTTTAGTCAATCACGCATTGCGAAATATTTAAATTAAAACGGAAAAACGGAGAAATAAAATTTGCTTTTGTGTAATATTCATTCAAACACCGCCAAATAAGATTTTCTTATAACGGGATTTGGTTGTGAACACATCCTGGTGACAAATACAAGGTGATTCACTCGGTGCTAGACTGCAGCTAGTAAGCTATAAATGATTACTCGGATTTAATGACCAGTTAGTGCCCCAGACTCTTGGCGTTTCCGTTAATGGAGGAATGGAAGATTCCATCTTTTTCCATAATTTTCGTCTAGAATCTCAGATGCATATTTATGGGAAAAATTAGTGAAGATCTAAATGCAAATCATTTTAATCTAGAATATCTCAAAATCATTCGTAAATATACATGGATGAAATTTCACCAGGAAATAAATTGGCATACGGCTAAAAATCGTAACGAAGACTTCTTTCTCCGTTGTCTTTGTCTACCTGTAAATGGTGTTAATTACATAACCGATAGCATCTATCGTGTTACAATCATTTCGCAACTTTTACTTTTCAAATCAGTTTGTATCTTTTACTTTTCATAGTCATCTTCCTTTTCTTGGCATTTCGTATTTTTCCCATCAATTATTCACCTTCCATATTGTTTCACATATTTTTTCTGTACCTAGATGGAAATTGCAGTCGCTAATAAATTACTAGCCACAATTTTATACTTTAACAATAAAAAGGTTGACACTCATCCCTACAATATAATTATTGACATGAACCACAGCAATAAACAATAAAATTCTTTAATGAAATATATTCCAACGTCTGAGAAACCCCATCTCATTGGATGCTGTTTATTATTTGCCTTATCGAAGCAATTCACGTGAACCCACACCTTTTGGGACCATCCTCCTGAATTCTTCTTCTTCTATACAATATAAAAGCTCTTCAAATCCATGGTTTGTTTATTCTGATAATTCTCTAGATCATTATTCTAGAGAAGCATATCCTAAATCACAATGTCTGACGATACTTCTACGGTCTTTCTTCTTCCACAATCTGCGGGATATGGTGTCCTCCTCGGTGTTGGTGCCGTTTTTGCTGCTGGGATGATCCTTACTACCTACCTTCTCAAAAGATACTTGAATGAAAATGCAAATAGTACTGAAAACTTTTCGGTTGCTGACAGAAGTGTCGGAACATTTTTGTCTGCATCTGCAGTCTATTCTTCATGGTCTTGGGCTGATGAATTATTATGGTCGACTACAATGGTTTACAATTATGGTATACAGGCATCCTACTACTATGGTGCTGGTTTGGCAGTTCAAATTGCTGTGATGGCTTGTATTGGTATTCATGCTAAGAAGAAGGCTCCTCGAGCACATACTAGTTTGGAAATTGTTGAATTGAGATACGGTAAGGCTGCTCACATATTATATTTGTTCTTAGCCTTAACAACCAATTTAATCTCTTGTTCCTCGATGATTTTAGCTGCATCGGGTGCCATTTCCATCATTGCTGGTAACTTGCATATTGTGGCAAGTACTATGTTGATTCCATTTGGGGTTTTGTTGTATACCATTGTTGGTGGTTTAAAGGCAACTTTTTTGACTGATTTCGTCCATACTTTGATTTTATTATTAGTATTGGCCTTTATCAATACTTCAGTTTTGACTAGTGATAAAGTAGGTGGATTGGACAACTTATATACCATGTTGACCGAATTTGAGGCCACTGGTACAAGGTATATCGATGGTAACTATCAAGGTTCGATGCTTACAGGAAAATCTCTGGGTGCTTTATTCTTCGGTCTTATCTTGACATGTGGTAATTTTGGTCTTACTGTCCTTGATTCTTCTTTCTGGCAAAAGACTTTCTCAGCTGCTCCAAGGGCCACGGTTCCTGCTTATCTTATTGCTGCTGTCTGTATTTTCTCCAACGTTTGGCCATTGGGAGCAATTGTTGGTTCAACTTCCATTGTTCTTGAACATACCTCATCATTCCCTACCTATCCTCGTGCAATGAACCAATTTGAAATTGATTCTGGTTATGTCCTTCCTTACGTTCTTAAAGCTATTTTAGGTAATGGTGGGGTTGGTGCCTTGTTGCTTGTCATCTATATGGCAGTTACTTCCACAGTTTCAGCTCAAATGATCTCGGTTTCTTCAATTTTATCATTTGACATCTATAAGAAGTACGTTAATCCTGAAGCAAAGAATAAGTCGATGATTAGAATTTCCCATTTAGGTTGTATCTTCTTCAGTTTAGGTTCTGCTGCATTCAGTCTTATGTTGCATTACGTTGGGGTTAATATGACCTGGTTTGGATATTTCATTCCATTAATTATTTGTCCTGGTGTCATTCCATTGATTTTTACAATTACTTGGAACAAACAGTCTTGGTTAGCTACTGTGGTTTCTCCAATCGTTGGTATGATCTGTGGTCTTTCTGTTTGGGTTGCTACTGCTTACCACTATTATGGGGTAGTTACCATTGATACTCTTGGAGGTCAATTACCAGCCCTTTTTGGAAGTTTGACTTCTTTGTTGTTACCTGGTATCTTAAGTGTTGCTATTTCTTTGATCCGTCCTGACCATTTCGACTGGAAATTGTTACAAGAAGCTGATATTTTGATTAAGAGTGACGACGAAAGTACCGATGTCAACACTGTTGAAATTGAAAAAGGTGATGATGTCAAGGAAACTGATAAAGAATTGGATGTTGAAGTTTCTACTATAGAAGAATCTTCATCTAAAGACAAATACTCCCTTAGCAATAAAGAACTTGATTTCTGGATCTATGTCTCCACAGGTGCTGCTATATTCGTCTTGCTAGTTACCTGGGTTGTCTGGCCGATGCCATTATATCGTGACTGGATCTTTACTAGAGAATACTTCAAGGGTTACGTTACAGTGGGGTTGATCTGGTTGTATTCCACATTGTTACTTATTGGTATTTCCCCTATTATCAGTGGAAGAAACGATATCTTAACTGTTTTGAGAGGTGTTTACAGGGATTTTATAAAAAGAAAGTAGTTTGTATAGGATAATATATTTAATTTTAAAGTTTGAAACAACAACGGGGTTTTTGAGTACATCCGAGGTAAAAACATTATAATATGATTTGTGTACCTTTCGGAGACACACTCCATGTTTAAGTCCCAACTTTCGTGGTGAGAGGATTTTGCCTAATTATGTGACGCGGGGTCAGATACCTAAATAACCCGACCCACAATCCCTTAGGCATTATCCAAAAATTCGGGGAATTATCATTGTATTGATTCCAAATTCTGCTCATTATTAGTAATCTCTTAGAACGAAAAATCTACACAATAGAATAAATGGAAGTAGAAGGCACAAAAAAGAAACGGTTTATATTTTCTTGTCTTTAACCTTCTATGCTACTCGTGGGCGACCGTTATCCGTCTAATTTGGGTTATTATAAGAGTAAAAAGAATTAAAATAAACGCTCTTATGATAATTATTGCGGACCTCAAGTCCGAAGATCAGAGCCCAGAAATTTTAATAAAAAATATTTATTATTATAATTTACTACTTAAAAAATAATCTAGCTACCCGAGCCGTTATTAAATAAATCAATTAACTGATTTTCTCCTACGCATTAAGCCTACTACATGAGACAAAGCAGAAGGACCAAATGCGAAAAGCAAAAGAAGTCCACACATTAACCCAGCACTTCCTGCAAAATTTAATCTTTCGAACATGTCGGGGAAGTAGAATGGACCTAAAAATCCGAACAAATTTCTTGCTGAGTTAAGATATAACCCGATATCTGCAGCATTAGCAGGGTCACTATCTATGGCAAATGTAGTTACAACTGTAGCAACTATATTATTACCAGCTGCAGCAATTGCTGCACCTATTAAAGGCTTAATTGACCAGTGGCCTGGTTCTGCTTTAAATAAGTAAACACCCCAAATGATAAGTCCTACTATACAAAGGAAGTAACCATTATAGGAGAGCCATAATCTGTCATAGATGACACGCTCCCCGTTTCTTTTCTTGGTAGAGTACCTCATCCACCAGTCAGATAATGGACCAGCTAAGCCTTCACCAATTATGGATCCGATGATAATGGAGATATATTGCAACGACATTTGTTGTGCGTCAAGTTGGAATAAAGGTACCATTACTTGAGGCATTTCAACAACCAAAACGATATTTGCATAGCAGAATGTAACAGAGGCTGCAATAACTGCACAAGTGACGTCGAAGTTGGCTGCCTGTTTAAAGGGTGTGTAAAACATTTTCCAACTAAATGGTCTTGATCTTGATTTTCTGAGACTGAGAAGTTTTGCAATTCCAGTTGAGGTAAAGGTTGGATCATGACGAGTGTAAACAGTTTCCCTTGCAAATAGGTATAATAAAAATTGTACAAAGTTCATAATTGCAAATACAAAGAAAATCCATTTCGTGCCAGCATGTTGTTGAATAAACCCTGTGAAGAAAGGACCACCTGGTGTCCCGATAATAAGGCCCAATGACCACCATCCGTTTTTCTTACCTCTTTCATGGGCGAAAGCAAGATCAGCAACGATAGAAGAACCGGCAGCGGCAGCAGTGGAGACAAATGCAGCAACCAAAACTCTTGTCGCCATTTGCTGTCCATAGGTTTTGGCAAATGCACCACCAATGTTCAAGATGCAACATGCGAAAGCACCAAAGGTTAAGAAAAACTTTCTACCAAAAGTATTCATCAATGGAACCCAAAGTAAGGGTAATATACCAAAGATTGCAATTTGAACAGAAGTGAAATATGCAGCAGTAGGTAAATCAACCCCATAATCAGCGGCCATAGTTTCAAAAGCAGGAGTCATTCCAGCAGCCATAAATGTAGATGAGAAAGTACCAAAAGCAATTAAAATAATTTCATAGTTTTTTTGCCAATCGGGCCAATTCAAAGGATCTTGTGGATCAGAGGATGGTAAAGGATCCAACTGAACTGAGCCATGTCTAGAAATAAGATATTCCTCATGTGTCGAGTCAAGTTTCGCGATTTCAACGGGTGCAAATTCTTCGTGATTATAGGAACCCTTTTCGTAATCGTTAACAGATAAAGCAGACATATTTGAAATGATGATGATAAAAGAGTAAGAAGAGTTTGTCGAACAGATGGAATTGCAATCGCTTTATAGTGGAAGCTCGAGAGGTTGAAGATTAAAAGATTAAAAAATAAAATATTATTTAAATGCAGCAAACCCTTCTCCGGAAATCGTCGCAAAACCAGTTATTACAAATCAAGTAGTCTGAAGGGGGATCGCGTTGAGATACAGATTTACCAAATTAGAAACTGTGCATTGGCAGAGAGCCGAGATGACACAGATAACGATATTAAGCCCAAGAAAGAATTTTTTACTTTGCAACTACATATGCCTGCTGATTTCCTCAACACTTTGGTATATTACCTATGCTGAACTCTTGTAAACTACGGTTAACCAGTTCATTTTCAACATGGCAGCAGATTAATATGACTTCGGAAAAGGAGCAAATTGTTACCCTTTCACATTCTCGATCCGAATAGTCTTTACCTTTTCTCTTTTGTTGTTGAATTGTTGTTTCATTTGGAAAAAAAACTATGGACCTAAAAATGTAAAAAAAAAAAAAATAATCATACGGAATTAGGTGCCGGGGTAAAGTGGGGGTCGTTGATAGTAATTTTGTCTTACCTAATTTAATAGAAATGCCCCACTTTTATAATCCAAGGTTATTTTTTATCATACCTCTTATTCAACCGTTGTTCGGCATAGCAAACTCTGTAACCTAAAGCAGAGAACGGATAGAGAATAACTAATAGGTCGTGTTGGAAATGTTGCATCGGTTGAACTTGCAAACTCTCTAAACCAGATTACAAAAAATTGACACAATATTCTACCTGAAGAATAGATGTCACTCCCCTCCTCTAACCGGAAATGGTTATAGTTGGCTTAGTAATTACATGAGATTTACTAAACGGAATTACTAGTTTCTGAAAATTATTTGATTCAATGTCGGATATTTGCGTATATAATCACGAATTCGGAAGTAGTTACAATTATGAGACATAGGGGACATAGAATGTCATTTCTTTAAACAATGACTGTGGGGTTAAATCCTTTGAGCAGGTGTATAGGTTGTATCTTCAATATTGAATGAAACGTACATTAAGACGAGAAGCATCTTTTGAGCTCATGAGAATTAAATAGTAAATCATCCAACGGAGACCCTTCAATGACGTGGAAACGACCAAGCAATTTCAAGGAGAAATATTCAAGGATTCATATTCAAGTACTCAAACACCAATGGAGCTGTTGTTAAGTGGTACTTAGTCATTATACTAGCTGATATGAACGAGAAACTACGCTCGGCGGAGTACTGTAAACGGACGTGTGGAAAGGAGAAGTGGTTACGACATTTAGTAACAAATCCCATTGAAAAAGCCATTGTTCATATTAAGGCTATTTCCTAATGGTATTCACCGCGGCTATATATCTAAGAAACTCCGAGATTTAACACCACCTTTGCTTACACTCATAAAGGTAGGTGTGGAGATCTGTTGGTATATCTTAACAATACATCGCTAACCAAGACACATAAAGCATTCTTCAAACACCGTACAGGCATTGTTACTACAAGCACAAGCTATTTCCGAGCCCCGCTTCACCAATTCCTTCTGTTCTAGATAAAGATAGTAATTAAATTATATTCATGTATATAACGTCTCCTCTTTTGGGAGACCTCTAGCTATAGGTGACTAACTAGTGGATTTAGTCAACCCACTTATCCCCAGTCAAACTTTCATAAGCTTCAATATACTTTTCTTTGGATCTAATTGCGATTTCTTCATCCATCTTAACCCCGTCTTTTCCAGCCAATCCATTCGAAGTTAACCAATCCCTTAAGAATTGCTTATCGTAAGAATCTTGACCTTTACCTAATTCGAAAGTTTTGGCATTCCAGAATCTTGAAGAGTCCGGAGTAAGAACTTCATCGACGAGAACAATGTTATCGCTTTCATCCAATCCAAACTCAAATTTAGTGTCTGCTATAATAATACCTCTGGTCTTGGCATATTCCTTGGCCTTAGAATAGAGTTCAATTGCTTTAATGGCTAACTTATCACACAATTCTTTGCCAACAATTTCAGCAGCTTGATCAGGAGAAATATTTTCATCATGTTCACCTTGTTCTGCTTTGGTAGAAGGAGTGAAAATCGGAGTTGCGAATTCTTGGGATTCTACCAATCCTTCTTCGGTCTTCAATCCGTGAACAGTTCCTGATTTCTTATATTCTTTCCAAGCAGATCCGGTAATGTATCCTCTAACAATAACTTCCAAAGGAATCAATTTCATCTTCTTTACCAATAAAGCGCGGCCAGATAATTGGCTCTTATATTTTTCCTCACTTAATTCCTTTGGCAATTTAGCAAATAATGCATCATCATCGCAGGATTCTAAAACCAAATGATTGGCAATGTCATCTTTCAAAAACTTGAACCAGAATTCCAGCAATTTGGTTAAGATTTTACCTTTGTTTGGAATACCATTTTCCATTATAACATCATAAGCTGAGATACGATCAGTAGCTACAAAAAGTAATGTTTGAGGATCTACTTGGTAGATATCTCTAACCTTTCCACGAGCAATCAAGGGAAGGATATTATCTAAGTTAGTGGTCGTTAATGATTCGGACATTCTGTCTATATTGATTTTGATTTAATGCTGGTTTATAACAACGAAGGATTGTGTAGATACAGATGAAAATTGAATTTTCGATGAGGCGATGATGATTCATTTATCACAGAGAATTGTGCAGGAATTTTTGACTCCTTTGAAAAAAAAATTATTCATTTGCGGGACGAACATGAGATGATTAACAATAATGACTACGTGCATAGTCTAAACAATTAGCAATTGACAGATATATACAGCAAAATGTTGTCGAAGACTGCAAAGGTTTTTAAATGCCTATGGTATTCCTATAATCAATGCCTCATAATTTTTGTTTTGGTATCTTTCAAGTGCTTTTGGGTGCAAAATTTGGCATATTATTGAGACAAAACATATTTTAGAACCATTTCTATACCAATTGTAAAACTACATTTATACCCATTTACATTTACTACACCTTTTAATTGAGAGAATATCGCTTACAACCAAATACCGTTAAGTGAATATCTATCAATGTATCAAATAAATAACTATATATTACAACTCCCGAACAATAACTGACCCATCAGTTGAAGAAGAAACAACTACCTGTTCCAGGGGATGATATGACACATCAATTGCTGTCCCTTTATGACCCTCAAACTTCCCAATTATTCTTCTACTCCCCAAATCCCACATTGTAACGCTGGAATCTTCCGACCCAGACAAGATCCGAATATTGTCGTTTGAAAAACATACTCTGATGAGCAAGTTTTCCTTTCCGGATGGCGCACCTTCGTAGGCATACGAATTTGCCCTATCTACTCCATCCGGAACAAATGATTTTGCGTTGTATGTTTTTACCCTACCGTCTAAGGTCCTACTTACTAACATTGTGTCATCGAAACTTACGCCTATTGAAGACACCGGCTGGGACTGACCGCTAGCTGTCCATAATGGTTTCCCTAACACTCTTATATCAAAAGCCGAAATGCGTGGATCAATTCCAGACATATACAAAGTATTTCCAGTATGATTAAACTTTCCACTTAATAACGGGAATTCAGTCTTAATAATATTTGTGGATTTTCGATCTCTTTGATCCCAGAACATAGCATTTCCATCGTCACCTACTGACATTACCTGTCCATCAGTGGATACGGCCACTTCATTCACAACTCCTTCATGACCTATGCATTTTCTCAATCGTGTAGAAGTTTGTGGGTCCCAGAATCCAACACTGGAATCTGCACTTGAACTTACAATGACTGAATCATCCGAAGTCCATCCAACACAGGTCACCGCGGCCCTATGTCCGATTAATGATGCATAATTTGGAAATTCTTCTTCTTGATATGGTATACTCCAAAGTAGTATCTGTTTATCCATACCACATGTGGTGATTTTAGTCCCATCATAACTGAACTTCGAAGAGAGCACAGGACCAGTGTGCCCCTCAAGGATAACAGTAGGACTATATAATATTCGTCCCAAGGTCTTTGATATACCGGTAGATTTGATTAGACTAGATTGGCCATTTTCAGTCTTTTGTCGTTTGGTGAGTGGCATCGTTGGACTTCAATTGTTGATGTTGGTTATATTTCCTCATCTTGAACTTCATCTATTTATTTTTCTGCTACAATTCCACTACAAAACAAACCTAGGTATAACAAAATTCATATTCTCTACACTACTATATAAGCTAAGTCAAATACTCATAACTATTGTTATCGATACGCTTGAGGTACTTCTTCTCTATCAAATGATCAATAACCCTCTTTACGTCAATATTTTTTGCTGCAAATCTCATGGAAGTTTGCGGTAAGACTTCATTAACCAAGTCATTATGCTTACATTGCTTTCTTGACTTCATGATACGCACAATACATGCTGAAAGATAATTCTTACGAGCTTCTTCGATTTCTTTATTAGCTTCGTCTTCTTCTTGTTTGGGTTCGTTGGTTTTGATGGCACTGATGAAATTAACTCTCAACTTTTTGGACTTGTATTCTTCAACCATGGTGAAAGTAGTAGTCTCTGTAACAGGCCCTGCTGGAGATTGATCAATCAATTTATATTTGGTAAAAGGTAACAAATGAGCCTCGAATACATTTTTAGCAGTACCGACAATCTCATGTAATTCAGAAAACGAGAAACTGTTCTTCTTATTAAATGCAATCAATATCATCAACTGAACTTGCGATACAGTAAATATAAATGGTGGCTTTCCCTTTCTTGACAAATTGGCCTTCAATTCAGCTCTACCATGATTCCATAACCACTTCAACTGTCTACCGCTATGTTTAGTTCCATAAATTTCAACAACTTTTTCGAATGGACCTTGCAACTCATCTGGAACATTCAAATTATAATCATCAAGGTGCTTGAATGGCCACATACTTTGAGCAAGTATCAATGGATTGAACTCTTTGACAATACTTTCTGGCGCAATATGCTCCTTTACATTTGCCTTCAAGTCTTCAGAAGCCTTCATATCAGAAAACATTTTGGTCATTTTCGAAGTATATTCAATGGAATTTTCTTCTTGAAGCTTATGGATCAAAATTTCTTCCAACTCATCTGATTTACAATTACCATTGATCAACCTCTTGGCTAACAGACGACGGTAATATTCTTCAAACGCATCTCTGTCATTGAGAAATTTGAATACGATAATCAAATTGTCGACATTCATATCAGCAATATCTGCTTCTTTACTAGTACTTCTCAAGAAACTATCGGCATATTTAGCCAAAATTTCAGGAGTTTTGCATTGACTTCTTGTAGTTGGCGTAGCAATTGGGTTCTTGTTGACAAAATGACGGCATGCATTGTCAAGAGATCTAATAAATCTGGTGTCTTTGTTGAAAGCTTGAATAACAATCTCATTGAATTGATTGTAAATCTCAATCAAGGTGTTTATATAAGTCTTTGGATCAATAGATGAGGCACCAGGCTTTCTGGTAGCTTTGGCGCCAGCCTCTGGTTTAACCTCTGTTTGTGCATCGGCTGCCTTCTTGATTTCTTCCAATTTCTTGGCCGCCTCTCCTTTGATGTATTCCTCTAAAGTGTCGGCTAATGGATCTAATGTTTTAGGAACTCTAGCAAGCAACTTGTACATTCTCTGGATATGCTCGATTTGATTTTGTTGCAATAAGATAAGGAATTGACTATACATTTCCTCAGCATGGTTTTCAATCAAAGAAGCATGTAAGGCATCTAACAAAGGCTTCTTGGTATGTTCTTCTAAATAATTGTTAGATCTAGAGATTTCTTCGGCAAGTCTGGTTTCACATTTTTTCATATAATCGACAACATTGTGCTCAGAAAGATATTTGCTACTTTCTTTGATGTAGTATTCAGTAGTTGCCTTTAAAAATGGAGTTTCAAATGAGTTCACATAAATAATCAAATTTGGTTTTTTCAAATCTTGAGGATCAATACTCAAGAATACCAATGATTTGATTGCAGTTGAGATTAAAGAAGTCTCGACAATCATATTATTTCTTTGTTTTTCAATTAAATCCAAAACTTCTTTAATTAAAGTATCAGCATTTGGTTCAAACATTTCGTCTTTCCATTTAAGTAAAGATAACGTGTTGACATCAAACACGTCTCTTCTACCATCAGCTCTTTCCTTTTGAACCCAGTATCTGTTCATATAGTCGAAAACATTGTTCATGTACACAGCACCAATGGTAAATCTCGTCCATCTTCTAACATAAAATTCGAGAAATGTTTCCTTACTATCTTTAGACAATCCTCTTATGTACTCATTCAAATACGTAACCAATTTATTATAGATATCCGCGCCAGCTAATGAATAACTATTATTTTCGGCACCACCACCGGTAGGCATAGATGATCCACGTCTAGACTTGTTCACACAATAATTATAAATCGCGGTATAACAATTCATGTACATGTTCGGAGTGACGCCTTCGTCAGCTGCCGAACCCAAGATACATTCTAAACCAGGTTGAACAAAGTTCCAAGTGGCATTCAAGTCTGAGTATGATGGAAGTGACATTCCTCTTTAATGATTAGCCTGCTGATGATTAAGAAAAGAAAATGATATGTTCAAATGATTTTCTGGAAACTGAGAAGCGACTTCAACAATTGATTTAGGATACAATTGTATTACAGTTTTTTCAATATTCTTCTAATTTCAGTTGTCCCTTTCCAAAAAAAAAATTGGAATAGTACTTCTAATAGGAATAAATAGAAAATGTGGTGGTCGTGATCGTTTGGTTGTAAAACACACCCACTTTGGAGAAATTCCAAGGACGAAGATTTTAATATCTAATGTCGTACGAAAAAAGGTATTACTGGGTATGAGACATTTTTATGAAAGAGAACAACGAAAGAGAGAAAGACACTACGACATTCTATTGATGGAAGAATTAGTAACATTAAAAGCGTGTATTGTTTACCATTAAACCCTCTCTAAATCACTTCTTGGTCCGGAAGTGGTGACCCTATCTACTACTCTCAACAAACTGATTGAAAATGTAATGACCCAAAAACATAAAATTGTGAATAAAAATGCTGCTAAGGCTTTCTCCCTTCTACAAATAGGCCCCACAAACGGCGATGCTCCTTCCCTCCTATCGTGACGACAAACCCAATCGTCTTCAAACAAGGTATTGAAAGTAATGGATAAATTTGCAGATGAAAATATAATGAAAAGTAAATCAAGCATAATTAACCTCATTTTACTCATAGGTTCTCGCAACCCCAAAGGTTTTCCTGAATATTCATCATATGCAATATAGATGACGTATACCAAAGCACATGCTTGAACAACAATGGCCATGATGGTACTCGGTTGTTGTACTATAGGATCACCTTCCAAAAGCTGAAACGAAAGTTTGTATATGGAGGCAGCTATTCCCAATGCACAGATACAAAGGATCAAGGTTAAAATACGAAGTATTAAAGGTACAAGTGGATTAAATAAAAATATCTTTCTGATAGAAGGTAACATTTGTTTTCTATTTTCTCCCATCCAATAACCTGCAGTGGATCTGACCCGGGTATCATTCTCGTCTGTTTTACTACTTCCTGGTCGGAAAAATCTTAATATTCCACGCTTTTTATGTAACAGTTGTCCTCCGCTAGTTGAAGATCCTACCAATTCTGTTTTCAATCTTTCATCTCCTCCCCAGGGACTATCCAAATCATACTCTTTTAGATAATCGTCTCCATATGAAATTTTATCACTAGTATAAGCTGTCTGATGTCGGATGGAAGAGATAAAATTATACCAATTCCCATCCAATGCTCTGATATAAGGATCGTTCGCAAAACTTGCAAACTGGTCGTCGTCATTGGTTTGTCGTGAATGGGTTGCTCTCAATGACGGTTGATCATGAATGGAATTGACATTGGTATTATCTAGCTGATTTTTGTGATGAACTTTTGAAATAGTATCTAGCACAAATGGCGGGACTCTATTCGCCACATGACTGTATGTATTTATATTTATGTCATCAAATGGGTTAACCGGAATCTCATCTGGTTCGTTCGTGTTTTGTCGGTGAGGTGGTGGGGAATTATTCTTATTGTTCAGCAGAGATCCATTCTGTACAATGTTGCTCATTGTGAAACTCGCTGGATCGTCTCTGTATTGAATGTTATGAATGCGTTAAGGTAGTATTATTGGTGTAATTGTACTTGTTTGAACATTCAACTGTGAAAGGCTTAGTCTTTATCGGATTATGATTGTGTACAAACTTAATCTGTAAAATTTGATTCAAATTTGGGTCACGTGCTCCCCGTGTTACACTCGTTTTAGATGACTTTGACAAGAGGATTATACATACGAGAGCAAGCTTGGATTCAAAGTTAGGTTTGACTACTGGTTGATAAGTTACTAGAATATTCTTAGTCTCAAATAATAGTTCTCAAAGTGGTTTTCATCTTGTTCTTTTAAGATGTTAAATTCATCCAGCTATGATATATAGTTCGTCTACGCCACTCTTTGCAATTTTTCCAAGTAAAGAGGAAGACACTTCTACTCTCGGCCTGTTTAATCATTTTGTGTTATCTTGGTTCAGTACTTTTCTGAAAGTATTGCCCGTTTCTTACATTCGTCACTACATTGAAAAGATGAAACAAATGCCATGCCGACCCGACCCCATTTCCAGAAGGGGAAATTTACAGTTTATTGAAATAAAGTGTAAAAATTCGTCTCAATGGCAATTTAATCAAATTGATTATTTTCCCCTTCAGCAATATTGGTTAGATTTTCAATTGACTATTCTCTTCAAATATTGTGAATTGTTATATAAGAGGACTATTTGAACGAAGTAGCTCAGTTTGGCTTCCAATTTCCGTACCCTATTAGAAAGTTTAATGATTGTGAAGGACCAATCAATTAAGGTCTCGCTCAACAGCTTACGTAGCAAGCACTATGTAGGTTATAACGCCCTTGGAGCAATATATCCCAAAAGACTTCAATCCAATGGTTCGTCGCCTGTTAAATTGATAAATAACAATTCAATCTATGTAATTTCCATTCCAATTACCACCTCAAAGTCATATATCTACTGTAACCATCGACCTAGTTTATTGGGGCAATCCCAGATGAATACCATTCCGTCCGTTATCAAATTCGAAAGCAAACTAACTCAGTTGGCAACAAAAGGATGGAACAAATTATCACATTCTGAAAAATCAATCAATATCAAGATCACCAATTTGGTTAAGAAATTGTTGAAGACTATTCCTTACGAAGAGAATTGTTTAAAGTCTTTCCCGAGTAAGCAAGCCATGATTAGAGAAATAAATGAAGAATCTATTGATTTGGTTAATAAAAAAATAGCGTCTCTGGAAAAGGAATCTATTATGATCCAGTCGGAAATTGAAAATTTGAATATTCAACTGGATCAATTAAAACCAATTCCTTTGTTTCATCCTTCTTTTCAGAAGCCAACTACAATCTTGAACCAAGTGTACCAGTTCCGTGAAGAGAATCAAGCGAAACATCAGAAATATTCACTTTTATGTGGAGCAGGTATGATAGCAAGTTTACCGTTTGCATTATTGCCCCTAGTACCTAATGTTCCTGGATTCTATCTTGCTTATAGATTATATTGTCATATCAAGGCATTACTCGGAATCCAGCATCTTGATTACTTGTTAGAAACTCCACACACTAAGACGCTTCCAAAACCGGAAACCGGGGAAAGTGAATTGGCTGATGATGCCACGGTAAATGACACCAGCCATCTAGCATTCAAACCAATTGTTGAGATGGATTCCATATATGCTCTTGAAAATGAAATAAGCCACCTAGACGAATTGGTTCAAGAAGAAGAGTGTGTTATCATTAATGAGCATATTATCGATCTGATAGTTTCAAAATTAAACTTAGAACACTTGAGGGAAGATTTGCATAGAGCATTTGAACAAGAAACTGCAAGATTGAACAAGCATATCAAGGTAGAAGATCCTGTCTCATAATCCTGCGCTCATATGTACCTATAAATAGAATTCTCACTGTTGTGTATGTTTGTAGATAGTTACTATTATAATGATATAAAAAATTGTAATGACGTAATAGGCGACTTTTTTGAAATTTCACATCTAGGTTTGTAAACCCTAAGTGTTGGCACGTGATTGATCCGAAAAATGAAGTATCTCCGTTTAACCCTTTCTCCCTAAGAAAGTTTAACTGCGGGTAACTAAGGGTGAATATTTTTGGAACGAAAAAATGTATGACAGGCTAATGAACCCAATCTGTTACTTCCTTTAAAAAAGTTTTTCTTCTCTCTCTCTTTCTCTTTTCCTTTCTCCTTTCTTTCTCAGTATACACTAATTATCATTCAATATGAGAGATAAGTGGAGAAAAAAGAGAGTTAGAAGACTTAAGAGAAAGAGACGGAAGGTTAGAGCTAGATCCAAGTAATCGGACAGCTGATTTGAATGAAAAATCTTAATTGACTAATGAAATATGGAGAATACTTAGAATAAAGGAATTTTAGATGAGATTGTATTTCAATAATGTGTTTACGACAAGATGAATTGAAATTGTTGGTTATTTTAACGAATTGATGTTGATTTTGTTTTCGTTGTTGTTAGTGGTTTCATCTTTCTTTGTTTGAATTGAAAGAATTGTTGGTTGATTTTGGTTATAGTTTATTATCGTTGGTTATTTTCTAGTTCGTCATAAAAGCCGTCATTTGCATAAATGATTTATGTCCGTATATAAAAAAAATAAATGAGTATCAGCATTTGTTGATATAAGTTTTAAGAATATTGATGTATGTTTGTAGATTAGTACTCTCAGTGGTATCACTACTGTTACTTGATGAAACATCCGTGAATTGGCTTTTCTCTTGCTTTTTCGCATGTCCTCACTGATAATTTTTTTTGTCCCATGAAAATGTTTCGCAGCCGATGGATTTTTTGCACCCTGTTTGTACTTTTCATTTCAACCATCCAAAAAGGATAGATATGATTCACAACAAGTCTATATAATGGAAGAAATAGGCGCGACAAGGGTAGATAAAACTCTACCATTTCAGTTGATACGTCCACAAGAAGGGTATTCGGATCAAGATCACCTTAACAAATTGTTACAATACCGATCGCTTCCTTTACCAATAACATCACCAATTTTGATAAATCAAGAGAATAAAAGTGGAGTCGACTATGGGGATACAGATGGATTTTCCTACGTTCAAACAGCTCCTATAAAGTTACATGAATTTTATATGGAAGAAAAACTAAAAAGCTTGAATGCAAATACTAGTGATAGATTTCCATTATTGAAGAATAGAAATACAGAAAACACAAATCAAGGGCAGTTGTTCGACAAACAGTCACCGGTTGAAGTAACACGATCATCATTCAAACTTGCCCAGTCTTCTAGCTCATTCGAAATAGAAACCCTGGGATCAGCGTCTTCTCCAGTTCCATATTCCGATGTGGAAATGTCCATCATATCACCGCATCAACCTCCTTTTGACCCTTTGATAGATTTGGAACACCGTCAATTATCCAAACTGGAGCGCATCTCCAGAATGCAAGAAAGAAGATTGATTCCTCATTATGACAATTTTCAAGATTATATGGAAGACAGATATATCAGATATAGACCCTCTGATTCTCAACATAACAATGATACTATCCTATCAGGAAAACATCCATTTCAACAAGAAAATTATGGAAAGCCCAAATCATCACCATCGTTTGTCCGAACTTTAACAAGTTGGTTCAAAAAGAAGAATCCTGAACCCCCTGCACCAGTTTTACCAGATTTAGAAAATCAGATCATTGATGAAAATGTAGGAATATGTCATTCACAAATTGATTTTATAAAACAGTTGAATTTGAAACCAAATAGCTCGAGATCATTTTTACCCAGTCCAACTGTGATTTCCAATGAGCCTAATCTGACACCAATGCCCATCTACACTCCCAGAGCAATCCCTATAAATGAATACCCTTTAAATTTTGAAAAGTCTGAAAACGAAGATACAGTAAGGAGAAATGCCATCATCAATTCGTTAGACGACGAAGTTCGAGATTTGATTGATGGAGTTGACAATTTCCTCACGTCATGTTTTGAAGGAATCTGGTCAGTTTTTGTCACCATTGGGGATTTTGTCTCTGGTCGCTATTAAAAATATTCGTAGACTACTTGGTTCTTTTATTATATATAACATTACTAAACAAAGAAAATGACAAAATGTAAACTTATGTGTGTAACTCTTAAATGAAATTAATGCCCCTATTCGGAAGCTTCAGCGAATCTTTCAGAAATATTGGTCAATAACCCACTGAATTCCTTTTCACCCTCTGCTTGACCTCTGGAAGGTTCAAAAAATTTAGCGGAAGAAACAGCATGTTTAACATCACTAGTGGCTTCAGCTAATTTAGACCATTGAGCACCATTGGCAACAGCCTTTTGAGCTTCATCATAGTAAGAAATGAAAGCTCTCATCATATCAAAAGTCTTCCAAATTGGGCAGAAAGCATCATAAGATGAATAACCGTTTTGTTGTAAGAAATCTTCTTTGATCAAAGTGGCAACATCTAAGGTAATCTTATCGGAATCTGACAATGCAGACTTACCGACCAATTGAACAACTTGTTCTAATTCTTCAGCATTGGATAAAATTTCTCTAATTTTGTCTCTTAAGGTTGGGAATTCTGGATAGTTGGAATCGTAGTACTTGTTCAAAACATTATTATATTTAGAGTATGAAACACTGGTGTTAATAGATGGGAAATGTTTTCTTTGGGCCAATTTTTTATCTAAACCCCAGAAAACTTGAGTAATACCCAAGGTGGAAGTTGTAACTGGATCGGAGAAATCACCACCTGCTGGTGAGACAGCTGCGACAATGGAAACAGACCCAATTCTTTCTGGAGAACCTAAAGCAATGGATTTACCAGCACGCTCATAGAAAGAAGCTAACTTAGCACCTAAATAAGCAGGGAAACCTTGATCAGCAGGCATTTCACCCAATCTACCAGAAATTTCTCTCAAAGCTTCTGCCCAACGTGAAGAAGAATCAGCAATCATAGATACATTCTTACCTTGATCTCTGAAATATTCAGCTAATGTGATACCGGTATAAATGGAAGCTTCTCTTGCAGCGACAGGCATATTGGAGGTGTTGGCAACTAAGGTAGTACGTTTCATAATCGGTTCCTTTCTACCGGAAATTTCAGTGAATAATTCTGGGAATTCCATTAAAACTTCTGCCATTTCGTTACCTCTTTCACCACAACCGACGTAGATAATAACGTCAGAGTTAGAGAACTTAGATAAAGATTGTGAGATAACAGTCTTACCACACCCAAAGGCACCTGGGATACAGGTAGTACCACCTTGGACACATGGGAACAAAGAATCCAAAACTCTTTGACCGGTTAATAATGGGTAATCAGCAGTTAATTTTTCAGCAACTGGTCTTGGAACTCTAACTGGCCAAGTGTGCATCATGGAATATTTGTGAGTTTTACCATCGAATTCAACTTCCAAAACAGTATCATCGACGTTATAAGAACCGGTTTCTGCGATAGAGGTAATGGTACCTCTTGCTCTTGGAGGTAATAAGATCTTATGGTCATCTAAAAGTGAATTTTCATAAATGGAACCAAAAATATCACCACCAGTGATATGGTCACCAACTCTCAATTTACCTGGAGTAAAATCATATTGTATAGTTCTAGACAATGCTGGTACATCGATACCTCTTGGGATATAAATAGACTGTGACTGTTCTTTAATAGCTTTTAAAGGTCTTTGAATACCATCATAAATGGTCTCCATCAAACCAGGACCCAATTCAACAGATAATGGCTTCCCAGTTCTTAAGACCGGATCACCGATAGTGACACCTGCAGTTTCTTCATAGACTTGAATAGTTGCTTTATCGGCATTGATCCTAATGACTTCCCCAACTAAGTTGTCATGACCAACTTTCACCAATTCGTACATCGCACATCCAATCATGTTTTCTGCGACAACGACAGGACCTGAAACGGAGTAGATCTGACCGTATTGGGATTCTTCATCGTCCTGGAGTGAAAGACGTTTGATTTCCTTTCTTGCATTTTCTAAAGCACCAGCCTGGGACAATTGTTAGTATTGCAATTTCTTAGGTGGAAAGGGCCTTCAATCAATCAATTGACATTTGATGGGTAACTTAATTGTAGATACATACCATTGTAATAAAAAGTTTCTTTAATTGGATTACCGTGTGGTGTGGTTTCTTGTCAGTAGATCCTTATCACTGGATTTTGTATGCTCCCATGTTTAACATGGAAAACGTTGTGCTGAATTTTTCCCCTACGAAAATTTCAAAATAATGATTACCCGGATCATTTCAACCCCTGTTGCAAAACGTATGTTGTTTAATGAGTGATATAGGTGCATTCATTAAGACTGCTCTTGCGTTCCTTGTGGAGAATCTTTCTCGTCAGGTGCTTTCTGTATGTCTTCTTAGGTATATTATACTACTAGGTTATCGCCTCCTCTTGATTTCTATACCATGAAGGATTCCTCCTTTCCTACCCTTTGGTGGCTCACAGACCCATCAATCACCACCATAAAACTGTCACTTGGTGATGATGAATATTCAAATTGTCATCTTCTTCCCGTGCAGCACGAATTGCATCCTCAGGCTCTTCGATATTGCTGGCGTGGAAGTTGAAAATTTGGAACTTCATGATGGAACTTGTTGAACCATTAGGAACTGTAGATGATTCAGTAACATCACTTCTGAAGTTCTTCTGTTCCGACTACTGAAATGACGCCCCAGAATCATCATACTTGAGAGTATTCCTGGAAACCCTCTTCATCAACGTTGTAAAATACAAATGAAATCTACAACGTTATAAAAATCTTAAAGTGATGTAAAAGAAATCCTTCTTAATAAACTAGCAAATTATGCAAATGGAATAAATAATATAAAGTAAATGAAAGAAAAAGAAAGAAAGAAAGAAAGGAATACAAACATATATAAAAAAAGCGTTAATATTTTAAATGTGTGTCAAAATCATGCAAGCTTATTGAGTGAAATGTTCCAATTGTCTCAATCTTTCAATTTCCTTCTTTGAAGGAGCAGCTCTTTGAGCAATCAATGGATGTCTCCATTGTTTAGTGTAAGTGAATAAAACATCTGCCAATACGGTCAAGTCGGTAATACCCAAATCCTTGAAAGTCTTTGCAGATGGATCAATTACTTGGTCAATAACATGTCTCTGGACTTGATCGGAATTAGTCATCTTCCAATAAGCAAGTTGTTTGATGTCTGCAACTAATTTCAATAATGGCAATGGTACTTGATAATCAGCAAAGGAGTATGGGAATGGACCGGCTTGGGTGAAGTCTTCAGTTATACCATGAATCATTTCTCTGATTTCTCTGAAGGATAATTGTTCTGGGCCATATAATTCAAAGGTTTGACCTAAAGTGGAGTCATCAAAGGCCATCTTTTCAATACCCTTGGCGACATCCAAGACATGAACTGGATAGATTAATTTGGCATTTCTGTTTGGAGTCCACATTTTTATCTTTGGTCCCAAATAGTTCAACAAGTGGTCTTCTCTTCCATACATTGGTGCTGGTCTGACAATAGTACTATCTGGTATCATTTCACGAACGAGTTCTTCACCAATACCCTTAGTGGCATAGAAGATAGATTCAGATTTTGGATTGGCATTATATGAAGAGACATGAATATATCTTGGTACTCCAGCATCTTTGACAGCTTGAGTGATTCTTTCAGTAAGACCGATGTTCACATCTGCCATTGTGAAGTTTTTGGTATTAGCTTCGCTACCAATACAATTAATAACAATATCGGAATTAGCTACTGAATCTTGAATTGATTGTAAATTACGAGCATCAATTTCAACGAAATTAACCACTCCTAAATCACCAGCAACTTTTAAGAATCTCTTCTTCATATCGTCACGGTATGGAACAATGGTAGTAGTACCGTGTCTGGCCAATTTAGAAGTAATATAACGACCTAAGAACCCACTGGCTCCAAAAACAGTAACAGTGTATCCAGTTCTCGAAGAACGACCTCCTGCACCAACTGAAATATTGACTTTACCATTTCTGGTGATATTAATATCCTGTTCCAAAACAGAAGTATAGATTGATCTGATAGACCCTCCAATGCGTCTAGATGTGGTTGCTCTCAACATTGTAACTTATTTCCTTAGAATATGTCAAAAGTCAATGGCTATTTGGCTATTTCGATGTATTTATTTTTCAAGAATTCTGCTTACCTTTTTTTCTGATGTGAAAATTCGTTCTTCTGGTTGGTTCATTTCGATTTTATTTGTCAATTTTTCTTCTCTGTTTGTCGCGACACAGTTTTATTTCCAGCTATTTATTCATAGAGATTCAAATGTCATTGCTTGGCTGATTTGGTTGCAATAAAGTAAAATTATATAATTATATGTATTATTTATAAAAGTTACTCAATGACAAACTTGGAAAAGAGAAAAGCAATATACAATAATTTCGTAAATGGGGGGTGGGACATTCAAAATAAAAATCGTAGTACTATAAAACCGCTAAACAATTAATAATTCAACATTTACCAAACTTTAGAATAAAACTAACAGCGATAACAACATCAAAAGGGGGAATAACCAGAATAACTAACATCTTCTTTTTTGTAGCTAAAGTAAACAAATCAAAACAAAAACAAAACAAAACAAAAAATCGAACGATCCAAAATAAGCTGAGTTTCATTATAAGAAGTAATCTGGGGTTTTCCTTGTCACTGTTGGTTCACCGGGTCTAACGGATGGATCATATTGTAAAAATTGTCTATTGTGTTGTTCATCTACTTCCATAATTGCTGCTTGATTACCACATCTATAACAATAATTTGGAGCTGAAAAGATTGTAACTACTGATTCTTGATGTGACCAACTGAAACCTTCCATTACCAATTGATGTGCTCTTGCGATAAGACTTAAATCGTTAGTATGATTGAATTGTTCAGAAATATCTTGACCAAAAGTGAAACCGGCACCTCTTGGTGAAATACCCCATCCTCCTCTATCATCTGGATCTGACCATAATAAATCACACATTGGACCTTCATGAGGGACTTCTTGGATTCTATTTAATTCTCTAACTTGATCAATTGTTTCAATCATGGGAGATAACCCACCATGTAAACAAAATACTTTATTATCTACTAATGCAGTAATGGGGAAAAAATCAAATAAATCAGTAAATAATTTCCATACCGTTGCTGAACCATATTTTCTTAAACATTCATCATAAAATCCATAAACTTGAGTAATTTGTCTTGATTCATGATTTCCTCTTAATATTGTGATTCTATTTGGATATCTAACTTTCATACAAACTAAATATGATACTGTCTCTACTGAATAATATCCTCTATCCACATAATCTCCCATGAACAAATAATTTGTATCTGGACATGGACCACCAATCTTAAACAATTCCATCAAATCATGGAATTGACCATGGACATCACCACATATAGTGACTGGAACTTGAACCGGTTGAACATTTTCTTCGAATGTTAATACTTCAATTGCCATATCACATAATTTCTTTACATCTGCTTCTGAAAGTGGTTCACATTTCGACAATCTATCAATCCATTGATCTAATTGGTTGACTAATGATATATCCAATTCTGTTCTTTTATTAGAACCGGATGAAGTTGTGCCAGTGGTTGATTTGTCAGTAATAGCTGTAGTTGGTCCTGAAGTAGACGATTGTTTTAAATCTTCAACATCTTCCATTGGTACGTCTGTATCTAAATCCATTATAGTGTTGTTGTTGCTATTATTATTGTTATTGTTAATATCAGTAGTAGTAGTATGCTAGGAATGAGTATGATTGTATGGATATTTTACTGACTAGATTAGACGGGTGTGATGATATATTGAAAAATTCAATTGAAGGGGGAATAAAAAGTGGGTTTGGGGTGGAATTATTTGGTAAGGGGATTGGTGTGAGCTAACCTAATATGCCGTATAAATCAATTAAATGTTAATATAAAAAAACGTGAAAGGTAAGTATATGTAGATGTAATTGATTGTGTTTTACTTTTCACTTAAAATAGAGTCTAGTATATGTTTAATTGTTCTAATGGGTTGAAACAGAAACGATGAAATTCAACGATTTTTTTTTTGTCTGTTTAAAAGAATTCCCAAATGGAGAGAGAGAGAAATTAGTAAGAGAGAAATTAGTGAGAGGACAAACAAAGTGAGTGGAAATTTTTTGTTTGTGAAGAAATCTTTTTTCTTCTGCTGTGTGTGTAAAATTTTAAATTGTGTGGTGGAGAGAAGAAGGGAGAAGAACTAAAGAATTTTACTTGCTAATCAATGTCCTAGTGAGTAAAGGAACAAACCAAGGAAAAACATGAATTAATTGGAGAGACTTTGAATCGGGTTATTGGTCATGTGATTGAAATTATGTTGTTCTTCTCTAGTACCCTCTAGCTTGTTATAGTACTTTCGTCACTATACTAGTAATCTAGATCCCTCACTACTGTAATCTCAAGTTTAATAAGTTTCTCAAAACCTCTAAGTTTAAATAAAGAAAATCAAAATGTATTACTTATTCTAAAGGGAATCCTCGCATATATAAGAGCGTCTCGACGATCTACTAACAAGTAGAATACCGCCTATTATCTTAAAGCAATAAGCAACATTCCTGAAGAGTACCTGTCACTAGCCATATACTAGGCTATTAAGATCTATTCATTTCTGAAAATCAGTTGCTTAATAAACTTCTTTATTTTTTTTCATTTTACTAGTTTTGGAAATATGAACAATTGTTACCCTTTACATAACTTGATGTAACACTTCAAATGTTGTTCTGCCCAACTAATACATGCTATGCTTAGAAATACCACGTAGTATTTCTAATGATACACAGTTCATTAATAAACTTTTTGAGAATGAGAAGTTGGTTTGGAAGAGATTTCTCTGAGTCAAATATCTTTTTGCAACCAAAACCCATACTCTCTACAAGATGAACCAATATTCTAAACAATATGCTTTATTATGCAAAATATAGAACATTAAATAAACGATATTTAGTACTATTACAAAAGTTACTTCCTAGCAACTTTTTTCATTCATTCCGACTGGAACTTTCTATATTATTCAACAGATACAAATTGAAAAAGCTGCCACCAGTCCCATTCCCATTGCCATTGGAATTGGCAGCATAACTCTCATCAAAATTTGTACTGGAGGCAAACAAGTTCAAAAAATTCTTAGTACTTGCACTGAAACCCAATGTGGTAGTTGAATTAGGAGTATCCACCACATTTTCATTACCTTGTCCCTGGTGCTGTTGTTGCTGCTGCTGTTGTTGTTGTTGTGGAGTAAATCCAAACATTGGACTAGGTCTATCTTTACCCCGTGATGGTGGTCTAATTGGTGCAAGCATTTTTCCATGTTGTTGCTTAGGTACGATTGAAAAATATTGATCGTCTTCATCGTCCTCTTGATCTTCAGGACGATGTTGCTGTTCATGCGATCCATACTCTGGACTCTCGTTTTTGGACAAGTGTGCTGATGCGCCACTGCTGCCGGGTGTAATACTAGACCCATGGAAATCCTTGAGAAGATCATTGATATCAATATCGAAATAGTCGAGCTTGACGGAAGGTGGACCATTACCCCCTGGTATCATAGGTGTAAGGATATTTGGTGTTGGGGCAGTGAATTCCGAAGGCATTGGTTGATGAGTTTGGATTGGTGTTTCCATGGTATGGAGTGGAGGAGCTATGTTCTGAGCAGATGCACCAGAAGCAGTAGCAGCAGTATTAGTTGCACCACCACCACTAGCTAAGTTATTCAAATGTGATTGTTCTTCTAATTGCTGAATTTGTTCTTGCCTCTCACTAACTCTTCTTCTATACTCACTCAAATTAAGGAACCAATTATTCAAAATCTTATGTGCCCTTATCAACTTGTTTATATTATTGAAAAATGGAAAATGTTTTATCAAATTGTCACTATACCGAATCAATATCTCTTGATCTTGATTTCTCAATACATGGTCGCTAAAAGATCTAGTTTCGACTTGTTTCATCTCCAAAAATATCTTCAACATATGTAATAACGATTGTAACAATTGATAATTTGACATTTGGACCTTATAAACATCTGAATCGGCAATTTCAAGTACATGATTTAATGAGCTCAAAATATTAACCATTTCTCTCTTACATTCCAGGAAATTTAATGGATAGATTAACAACACTTTGAACAATAAAATATTCTTAACGACATCTTCAATATGTTCATCGGTTTGAAGAGCTAGAATCTGGGTCTTTAAATCATTGAATTTCATAAAATTTCCATCTTCACTTTTATCATATCCTAATAAAATATTAAAATTTGACCGATTACAAATTGATTCTATAAGAGTTTCATCATCAATTATCTTCATTAACAGGAACAAGAACTTCCCTTTTTTCCCACCTACGATAGAATAACGCAGAATTCTATTTGATTGCAATTGAATAATGATATCATTGTTACGAACGTAATTCAAGTTATAATTATGTGATGAATATGACAAATAGTATCGTTCAAAAGTATATAATGCTTCGAATAATTCTGCCATGGGGACAATCGAATCATTATGCTTGATATTTATCAATCTGAAATATGTCATTGCTCGGTTCATATATAAGATCTTTTGATGTTCTTGAGCCTCGTTGCCATAATTTAAGTTCTGACCTGAATTGGTGATGTTTAAAGTATTAGTTAAATTCAAAATATGATTATAGGTGCATAATTGTAGACAAGATAATGATAGGTTATAATATACTTGATATTGATTCAAATGTTGAAATTGATATGCAGTATTTGTATTCAAGTTTGGCTTGGTTTGAGGAGTTATTGGAGGTACGATGAAGTTCTTTTCAATCAAGGTGAATATTTCTAATATTTTGAAATGACAAAGGTTCTTAAATGTTTTGAATGCTCGAAACATTAATTTCTTTTTCAGATATCGTAAGAAATCTTTGAATTTTTGCTTTTTCAATTTAATCAATACTTCAGCAACTATTTGATTGAGGGTTAAAATAACTGTTAAAGTAGATAAGTATAATGAATCATCATGATGATCGACAAGGTTGAGTTCCAGTTGGAAGGGGTTTTCTGGATTATTTGTCAAATTGGGATAATTTGAAACTAAAAATTCAACTAACTTCAGACAATTTGATAATATAGATGGTACTGTCAATGGTTTTACCAATTCGTACATTGCTGGTTCTTCAGTGATCAAATTTAAGTTTTCAACTAAGTTAAATGGAGTCACAATATATTCATGTTTGACAATCTCATTGGAATTAGAAGGTTCGGGCTTGATGGGAAATCCAGTTTCTATATTTTCTCGTGATTGAAGTTGCGTTGACCGTTGATGTTGTGATAATTGTTGTTGTTGCTGTTGTTGTTGTTGTTGTTGTTGTTGGTGATTTAGGTGTACTACCAGATGCGGTTGTGGTTGTGATTGGGGTTGTGACTGTATTTGTATTTGTTGTTGTAGTTGTTGTTGTTGTTGTTGTTGTGGCTGTTGGTGCAAATGTGGACCATGTGCGATTGGATATTGACTGCCTGGAGGAGGTGCAGATGCAGAACCTTGCATCGGCACCAGAGCCCTGATCGCCATTGATGTGGCTAATGTTTCTTGGGGCGCGCTCAAATTTGTCATCACCGATGACACATTTGACATAAATGCTGCACTTGATGGAGTACTATCATTTGAATTGTTGTTGCTACTGTTAGTGTTATGTGTATGATGATCAACGTCATCGAACGAACTTGCCTCTTTGGAGAACATCACATTGTTGGTTGAAGATGTGGCCAGTAAAGGAGGACGAGGGGTATGTCTTGATGATGAAGTATTCTTTTCAATCACTTCACTCAAACTATTGATTGAGTCTAACGTCTTTCTATGTAAGTTCTTTGGACCTGATTTCTTTCTCTCTCTAAGCTGGGTACAATTTAAATGATTTGCAACACAATGTGAACAGGGTCTTATAGATTCACATTTTACTTTTCTAATGGCACATGCATCACAAGCTCTGATATTTGACTTTCTCTTCTTATTTTTCTTGTTCAGTGGTGTGGTTGTATGTCTATTAGTAAGTTTTGTAACTGAACTATTGGTTGTGTTGGCTCCATTTGAGAAAAAGTTGGTAATCATAGACTCGGGTAGATCTACATCCATTGAATTTGTCCTGGTATGGTCATGATGAACTGGTGAGAAGGAAGATGTGGTTGACGTAGAAGACGATGCTCCTCCTCCACCGGCCATTTGTCCTTGCATATAAGGATTCGACATGGCTAGTTCGCTTCACTGTTGTTATTGTTTTGTTTTGTTTTTAGACGTCGCAAATACTTGTAGACTATGAATGAAATGTAAAAGATTTAAAAACTTTTTAGTTGGGAACTAATTGTGGGAGTTAATTAAAAAAAAGGTGGGGAGGAAGTGGAAGTGGAAGTAGGAAAGGAAATAGAAAAATATCTTAAAATAAACTTCTTTGAAGTCTGAAAAGTTGATCTGGAATGGACGATGTCGGTATAGAAAATATGACTAAATGAGAGTGAGAAACAAAGAGAAGAACAATACAGAATATAGGAGGGGATAATAACGTAGACAAAGTGATGTGTTAGTATTCGTCATCTTGCCAATGTGGTGATTGTTTGTTGTTGAATTAAAATGACACCAAAAAGAAAAAGAATGAAAAAAAAAACTTTTCCTTCTATTGTTTACTTTGAGGTGTTTTTGCACAAAGGTCAAAATACAACCATCTTTGTGTAAGAAACGGTCTGGGGTGGGGCAGACTCGACACTCTCTATCCACTGTGCTTACTAACAAGATCAATCGTATCTACTTCAATAACTCCGATATGTCATATACGCCGAAAAAGCTAATGCTAAGTTGCTTTACAAAAGGATTAAAAAAAAAAAAGAAATGATGATTTTTGGGTCTCAACGAAAGAGACTGAATTAAAATTGGGCTTATATATTTGTCGGATGACAACATGAAAATTCCCGTCCGGGTCGGGTTGGGCTGGGTTGGGAATTGACATTTAATCAAGTGGAGAGATAAACTTATTTCCCACAATCAATCAGTTATATAGTCGTATTATAGTACATTTTTGAAAGGGCCATTGGTAATGAAACCCTTTGGTGTCTTGACGTAACACACAACACCGACCGTTTGAGAATGTTTTTCCAGTTTTCTTGGTAAAAAGGGGTCTATTGGATCAACCAAAAATATTTTTCTTGCAGCATTTGTCTAAAGGCAAACAATGTTTTTTTTACCGCAGGCATCGCAGCCACCACCGCAGCCATTCTTTCTTTCTGTCAATATGCCCAATTTATTAAATTCTTTATACATAACTCTGCATACGGAAATATGCCAAACACACACACACACATATATCGAATTTCTAAGTATTCATCACATATTTCGGGTATATTTGACAAAAGATCGGATTCCCCTTCCAAATGCAGCATCTGAGATTCAAACTTGGAAAACTGGAGTCATATATATCGAGAAGATAAATCTAGATTGATTGATCGTAACAAATTATTTGATCTCCTAGCATTGTATCTGGATCAGACTAAAATTATTGATGTAAGAGTAGGAGGGGACTGTTTCTGTGGCTTTGTTGGTTTGCAGGAGTAGCTGAGGATATTGTCAGTGGATATATCATTGTACGATTTTTTGTATGCTCGTTGTTGTTAAAGGTGACAAGACCAATGGAAAATCGGTACAAGAGAGCCTTGAAAGTCTACAAGAAACGGAAAAATCCAATCATACTCGTTGATTTCTACTGGTCGCAAGGAAACTAAATCACTCTCGAAATCATTCTTAGAATTGAATAGATTAAATTTACAAATCGAAACTTTAACATTTCAAAAGGAAACATTATACATTAAAAGAGTGGGGGCATTATTACTAGAGCCATATATCCATATTACCCAGGATTATTTTAATTAAACTAGTCATTAGAAACATCATTATCATTCGAGTCAACAAACCTATCTATATTTTTAACCAAAAAAAAATTCTATCCAAGAAACTTAAATGTCAACCAGGTCAGCATCAGTTTCACCTTTTCTAGGAGTCATACATGCTGGTCTGTTTTCCTCATGATACAAGGATTTCATAATTTCCTTTTCATCAGTCCAACTTCTAAGCTTCTTTCCATAAATATAAAGTGGGATTCCCCATAAACTGACAAACAATTGGATACAACCGTAGGTAATGAACGAGGTTCGATGTCCTTCATTGTGGATATACGTATTGTTGAACAACGAAAAGCAAAACCCCAAGAAATTCTTCAAGAAATTAAATGAGACCAACATTTCCGCAGCAAACATCCTATACGAATCAACCGCATAAGTAATCGCTGTAGTCGAGGCCATAGAGCTTCCAAAACTCAAGGATCCGAAAAAGACAATGGGAGCAATCCAGGGGTCGTCAACTTGTGCCGACCATCCAAACCCCATCAAACCAAACGCTATAAAGAACGTCGAGGGAATAATCATGACAAGACGGAATTCAGGCTCGTAAATACCATGATTCTTGGAAACAATGTATCGAGAAACCCGGTCAGATATCAACCCACAAGAAAGTGACCCAAGTATACCTCCAATGAACGGAGAAACATAGAATAGCCCCACGGTTTGTTGCGAGTATCCATATGGTGGGTTTCTGAAGATTTCACCAATGGTTTCTGAAATGACAATCAACCACACCACAGCAAGGGCATATGTGAATGATCCAAATAACACTGGTGGGTACGAGTATAAGTAAAATGGACGTAATGCAACCATCCACCAACTATCTTTGGTAAAACGACCTTGATAGAGGGCGATTTCCTTCAAGAATGAGTTTTTTTGGTATTCAACTTGTTCTTCTACGGCGTCTGCATTTGCACTATTGGTTGGTTCGGTGACCCCGACAGGTTTATGTTCTTCAGCATTGTGCGAGGAGGAAAGTGACTGCGAATCAAAAATATCCATTTGAGACGGCCTTTGTAACGCGAATGCATTTGGTCTTTGTTCCGGTGGATGATAAGATGCAACATTTTGAGCGGCTTTCGTTTCTTCTAATGATCTTTTTGATGGAGTTGGGGTTCTATCCCAAAAGGTTTCTGGTACGAAAAAGAAAAGTAAAACCAATGTAGTTCCCAAAGCAATTGCCAAAATCCAGAACACCCAATGTCTATTCAACCCTTGGAAAATTAACCCGGTTATCAATGGAATTATGTTCTTACCACCCAACATTAACATTGTATAAATACCTACTCTATAGGCACGTTCATGAGCGAAAAAAATCTCGGCAATCGTTGAACTGGGTAAACATTCAGTTGGTGATGCTCCTATACCAGTCATCACTCTTGCGCCCATAAGACTTCCAAAACTCTTGGCTGCACCACCCCAAATGGCACCAAAAAAGAAAATCACTGTAAACGAGATGTAAACCAATCGCTTACCGTATAATACAGCAGTAGGACTGGCGATAACAGAACCACATCCTAATGACAACATAAATCCACCGACTAAATAAGAGATTGTAGTTAATGGTTTATTAAACTCAACAGATAAGGAATTCATCCCGGCAGCCAATAATGGAGATTGACCACCACCCAAGAAACTTGCAAATCCGATACTGAATAAACATAAATCACGTCTCCACACCGGCCAATTTAACGGGTCATTTGGAGAATCGTGAGGTTGTGGGTTTAGAATGATTCCGGTTGTAGATCTTTTCATTGACATGGAGTCTGCTTCATCTTCCGGATCATCCAACATGATGATTGTACCTGTAACCTCCTTTCGATTAGGTTGTTTGATACCTAATCTAGACGAAGGGTGTGAGTGTTCAGTCATAGTGTGTGATTAGTCTTTGTAAAATATGAATGGAATGTGTAAAATGGTATGTTTGATATGTATTTATCTGATAAGGGAAGTAGAAGTGTGATGATGTGGCTTAGACAAATCAAAGAAAAAAATACAATCTTCTTGCTTTTTTCTTATACCATCAACACGTTAAATGGGGGTTGGTTGTGAAGTTGATGTAGATAGGACTAGTAGTACTAGTAGTAGTAGTAGTCAGTTGTCAATTTGAGTTGGGGGGATTATAAAAAAGAAAGATCGTATAACTTGTAAGGTGTCCTTTTTAAAAAGAAAACATTTAAAAATAAAACAAAGAAAAGAATTTAATTTTTACGTTTTACGTTTTTATCCTTATTAAGAAAGTTATTTTTAATTCTTTGAGTTTTTAAGTTTTTTCTATTGAGATTGATCACAGTTGTAAAGTGATGAAACACCCAAATGGATCTACATGTCAAATATCGTAACACCCCATTCACATTCAAATGTATCATGTTCTCATCGTCTACTAAATCTTAAACGAATGTTATTCATTCAGTTTTTAACACACTTTTCTATTATGTTTCCGCAGAATAATCTCAAACTTCACACCTAAGTTAATTAGTGTTATACATAACCCACATAACAATACACAAAAGAAAATATCTCATAATATGTTGATAGGAAGTGACCTCGTACAAAAAAAAATAATAAAAAAAAAATAAACACGTGTGTAACACGTGCTAGTTTTTATGCTTCTGATTACTTTGTATCTAATATCATCACATCTTAAGATTTTGGAACATATTTCTCGTTCATGGATGCTATAATGGTTGATTCCATCGAATTGGATGTGTTCTCATGCTTTAAATGTTGACTTCAATGTCTTCGGAGTTGAAAAATTGTTTCGAAATTGGTTAATTTTTACTGAGATATTGTCAAATCCAGTGTTGAATAATTTATGTAATTACCTTTTACAATTAATACATCTTTCTAATGATATATTGCTATTTTATATTTAAAACGTCGTTGAAAGAAGTTATACTGTCAATTTCTTCTGTTAGAAGTCCTGAAACTTTAGTACCAAAAATTCTGTTGGTTGCAAAATTTTGAAACCTTAAATAAATATGAATGTCGTATGTTGTCTGATAGGTATGATCTCCCGTTTGTTCATATAGCATAGCTGCTTTGTACTCGGAAGTACAAACACATCAAAGAAATTAAGAATCAGTTTCTTAATTGTTAGATCTTCGATTTCCCACTTTAAATAAACTTAATGCCACGACGGCTTTCGCAACTTGGCCAGAGGTGTCTAATACTTTTAACTGTAAAGGTAGAAAAAACCATTCTATTGCTACACAAAAGAATGCAAATAGATATCACCATCTTGGGGTCAAAGAATTGTTTCAGATGTACGATTGTGTGAAGAGTAGGTCGAAGTAGATCCCATACATCCGAGGATTGGTAATCTTCTACAAATACTCGTTTAGAACGACGTGGACAGGAAATAATTTCTTGTCCAGGTTAACCGATATTGGTTCCGAATTACCGAATTCGGAGATATATCGAGAGCATATTCATATCCAATCTCAAATGTGGTAAGATGGTGGCTATACTGTTATATTCCTCCGGTTCGGGGTTACTATGGATAGGAACTTCCCAGTAAGTCTTATCGATTGGTGGAGACTCATCTTTATCGGAATAGTTTCGGTTTAGTCATATCTATCGAGGATACTTTATTTCTCGGGAAAGAAATAATTCCATGACAAGAGCCACATAAACCACAGATTGTGGTTTACTGATTTTGGATATAAATAAGGGTCGAAATGCTCTGTAGTTCAAGAAATGGAAAGACAACGAGAAGGGATATAACTATATTTGCCCGGGGGCAGTAATGAATCTATTAATGAAAAACGTCAATATTTCAAGGGTACCTTTAGAACCACTACTCCAGAAGAAAGCTCTTCTGCAAACAACTTGACTGGAGGTCCAGACAGGAGAGGAGGTGGGTCTCAGCTGACAAGACAGCCAAAACAAACTGAACAGCCTGATGGTAAAGTTAAGAACAAGAACAGAAAGAGAAACAAGAAGAAGAACGATAACAAGGGTGTCAGTATTGACAAACTTGACGTCACCAAATCTACTTAAAGGTGTGGCGGTTACGGTGAAAACGGTAATGACGCCAATCTTCTGTTGATTCAACATGCTTTACTATTATCGAGCATTAAGCTGACAATTAACATCTTAGAGTTGGATCTGGTACCCTTGAAACATTGACGTTTTTCATTAATAGGTTCATTACTACCCCCGGGCAAATATAGATGTATCCCTTCTCGTCGTCCTTCCATTTCTTGAATTCCTCAGCAAGAATTTGACAAAGTGCCAACTTGCCTGTATCTCCATTAAGATTAGGAAATGCCTCGATAATGGAATTATCGAGTCCTTGAAGAAACTTATCAATAGGGCCTGTTGAAGGAAGTGGTTGGTTCTTAACTTCCATTGTTGCACAAGGAGCTTGTGTTTCCAACCATCGCAAATGCTTTTCATGAGCTTTCAAGCGACGTTTGATTATCTCCTCCGCGGCGACGTCAGTTTTCTTCACGACAAAAGATATGATATCCTTCATCTTGATGATGCCGTCATCGGGAGTTGGGATCCTATTGCTTAACGATCCGTACGATAATATCTTGTTAGATAAAACATCGTCAAGAATGATCAACTTCTTCTTGTTGAATTTGTAGGATTCTTCGTCACTACTGTTGAAGTAGATGTTAACCATCCGTGTCTCCAATGTGACTACTTTAGGATCCATGAAGTAATTCTTAATAGCCCTGTATTTAGAAAGACCCATCTCAACATGCTGCATGGGAGTGATCAAGTAATCACCTTCGTCATCAACCCCATTGTAGAGGTTGTTAACTTCAGTGTTAAACTGCACTTTCCAATCGCTCATTAATTTTTCGAGCCTAGTATCAAATCCAACAGGAATGGGTGGTGGATAATTAGGAGGTTTGGGTCCACCTCTGCTCCTAGGAACTCCATCATACCCAACTTGAGTAACATGGTTACCAAGATTTAGTTTAGCCACCTCCTGGTCAAGTCCATCATCCATGGAATCAAAATATAAAGTCACATGACTAATCACGTGCATATTTTTCACAAGCGGATTTTAAAATTAAGTCCGGTCCAGACCCAATTCTGCCACCTCGGTCTTCTTGTGGATATAGAGGGAAATAATTTATAGTTCAATCCGTATGATCAGGATAATTCAACAGGCAAGTGTCCTCTAATAACCAGTAGTTTATATACTCGGTCGATACAGGTATACAAAACCCTAATTCTAAATACTTTCTTGTTTTATCCTCGGAAGTTCTTGTAACATTCTAGCGGTGGTACCTTTCTCCATCTTTTTTAAATAAATTTTTCCGTTGCCCGCTTTTCAATTTTTCAGAAGATAAAACTATAAGATTATAAATACCCCATAATTTCCAAGTTAAATAAATTTATTCATTCCTCATCAGTAAAAGGATATCTCCCATAACAACATATATAAGAAGAACATGACTGTTTCTAGACAACAATACTTACAAAAGAACCCAGATGACATTGTCATCGTTGCTGCCTACAGAACTGCATTGACCAGAGGTGGAAAAGGTGCCATGAAAGATGTAGGTAGTGATTTCATCTTGAAACAATTCACCAAGGAATTTATCAAGAAAACAGGAGTCGATGTTAACTTGATCCAGGATGTTGCTATTGGTAATGTTTTAAATGGTAGAGCTGGTGATTTCGAACACAGAGGGGCACTTATGGCCGCTGGAATTCCATACACTGTTCCTTTCATGGCTCTCAACAGACAATGTTCTTCAGGTTTGATGTCTATTTCTGAAGTTGCCAACAGAATCAAGTGTGGAGAAATAGAATGTGGTTTAGCCGGTGGTGTTGAGTCCATGTCAAAGAATTATGGTCCAAAAGCTGTTGTTAAGATTGACCCTGCCTTGGAAAACGATCCAGAATTCATAAAGAATTCCACTCCAATGGGTATTACTAATGAAAACATCAGTGCCAAATTCAATATTCCAAGACAAGCCCAAGACGAATTTGCTGCTCAATCATACCAAAAGGCCGCACGTGCCCAACAAGAAGGAAAATTCAAGGATGAAATCTTACCTATCGAAGTCTTCCAAGAAGAAGACGAAGATGATGACGATGATGAAGAAGAAGAAGAATCCAAGCCACCAAAGGAAAAGGTAGTTATTGTTGATACCGATGAAGGTATTCGTCCAGGAGTCACTGCACAATCCCTTTCCAAGATCAGACCTGCCTTCAAGAAGGATGGTTCCTCTCACGCTGGTAATTCCTCTCAAGTCACAGATGGTGCTGCGTTGGTTCTTGTGATGAAACGTTCTTTTGCCGAACAACATGGTTTCGAACCATTAGCCAAGTATATTGCTTGTTCTGTCGCCGGTGTTCCTCCTGAAATCATGGGTATTGGTCCAGCCGTTGCCATTCCAAAGCTTATGAAGACTACTGGTTTGGAAACTAGCGACATCGACGTTTTTGAAATCAATGAAGCCTTTGCTGGTCAATGTCTTTATTCTATTGAATCATGCAAGATTCCAAGAGAAAAGGTTAATATCAACGGTGGTGCCATTGCTTTGGGTCATCCTTTGGGTTGTACTGGTGCTAGACAATATGCTACGATTTTGAGAATAATGAAACCAGGACAATTTGGTGTCACTTCAATGTGTATTGGTACCGGTATGGGTGCCGCATCAGTAATTGTTAGAGAATAAATAGATTGTTCTTACTTTTGTAATGTGTATCTAGATTTTCAATACGATATTTGTTTATTTATTCTTATGGATTCAGAATCGAAGTCTTGTAGTTTTTGGCTGGCGCATTTGTAGGGGACGATTTCTAGTGTGTGATGCCGTGTTAGTCCTTTTCTAGATCAAGTGGGGGAATGTATTGTGGGGTTCAAGTTGAACGGATTCATTTTTTGTCTTGCTGATGCTTGCTTTCTCCATTAAGAAAACAGCACTTCTACAAACAGAGTTAACTTTACACACACTCGAACGTTCTTCAATGATATCATCATTATTTAAACTCTTCTAATCTAATATACAATATACATATGTTTCTAATATGACTAATTCTTTCCGTTCTTCTTTGCTTCCAATTTTTTCATTGTGTCAACTCTATCTATCACTCTTTCTAAACTCAATCTAACATCACCTTTGGAGAAATGGTCGAGGTTATAATACTTTGGAGCATACTCAACCAACCAGTCAGGTTTGATAGTCGTCACGGTTCTTATATAGTTCTTTGAAGTTAAGACAAATTCATTATAAATCATCCATTCACCTTCCTTAGAAACAACAGTCAGGGGATGGATCAAAACTTCTTGATTATCCTTAACAGTAAGGAATGTCTTACCAGTACCCAGCTTTTTCTTTCCGACTTGCATAAAGAACCCACCAACAAGAGCTTTCTTCACGTTATCCCAATATTGACTTTCTGGAATCTCATTATAATTTGTGATCAATTCCAATTCATATCTTTCCATAATTCTACGCAATTGGGATCGAACATTCTTTGCAGAAGTTAATGAACGGTAAGAAAGGAAATTATCACGACACCATTGATGAGTTCCCAATTCAGCAGTATGTGGAGACATGAATGATTCATAGACATTAACCAAGGTCAAATGATCACCATCAGGGTGGGCAAACGCCATTTTTGCCTCATCAGCACGTTTTCTGGCTTGTGCAGGACGTACAAACACATTTGGAACACTCAACATGGCCACAATGGTCAAGATTTCTTCTGAACATGAAAATGCAGGGGACCCAATTAACATAACTGCCAACATTGGATCCAATGGGAAATGAGAGGATAATCTACCCAAGGGTGTTAATTCACCTTCATCTGAAAGACATTGTAAATAGTTCAATTCTTCCAAGGCACGCATCATTGTTTCTGGAGCGGGAGGATCCATGAAATCAAAATGAACCAAATCATCAATTCCTAATTTTTTCAATTCTAACACTGTAGATGCAAGATTCGAACGTAAAATTTCAGGATAAGATTGTTCGATTAATTCCTTACGGAATGCTTCTTCAGTATATAATCTGAAACACTTACCTGGACGAGTACGACCAGCTCTACCGGCTCTTTGTTGTGCCGAGGCTTTGGAAATTGGTGATACCAATAATGATTCAACTCTAACTCTTGGATTGTAAACCTTTTGTTTGGAGAACCCTGGGTCAACGACATAGACAATCCCATCAATGGTCAAAGAGGTTTCTGCAATGTTGGTAGATATGATGACCTTACGACCGGCTCTACCCTTTGGATTTGGGTTGACTGGAGCTGGTTCGAAGATCTTTTGTTGTTGATGTGGTGGAAGGGAACCATACAATGGATATACTTTCAATGGACCACATCCTTGTTCACGAATCAATTCATCACCTTCAAGGGAGATCTTTCTACAGGCATCTTCGATTTCTTCTTCACCTGTCAAGAAAAGTAAAATGTCCCCTTCTTCTTCAGTGGCATGGATTTGTAACACCGTTCTAATTGCAGCATCTAAATAATCACGTTGGAATTCTGGAGTGTAATAAATTTCTACTGGGAAGGTTCTACCTGGAACTGCCAATAATGGAGCATTATGGAAATAATTTTGGAATTTTTCTGCATCTAAAGTAGCAGACATAATAATGATTTTCAAATCTGGTCTTCTTATACTAACTTGTTTTAAAAGACCCATTAATATATCAGTAGCTAAAGTACGTTCATGCGCTTCATCCAATATTATACATGAGTATCTCGTCAAATCATGATCTTCCATAGCTTCTCTCAATAACATACCATCAGTCATATATTTCAAGATAGTCTTTGCAGAAGTCTTATTTTCAAAACGAATAGAGTAACCAACTTCTTCACCTAAATTGACATCCAATTCATCAGCAACTCTGCTGGCAACGGACATGGCCGCAACTCTTCTAGGTTGGGTACATGCAACTTGCATACCAGTCAAATGTGGCATTTCATCATATAATACAAATTGTGGAATTTGAGTGGTCTTACCCGACCCAGTTTCCCCAACAAATACCATGATTTGAGTACTATGGAAAATCTTCAAAAATTCTTCACGTTGGGCATGAACTGGTAAATCACGTCTAACTTTCAAAATATCGAAATACTTGGTGGACAATTGTTCACCAGTAAATGGATTCACCGGTCCATTTTCTAATTTTTCAGCTTGTTCACAGGTTGTTTGATGACGTTTCAAACCCAGGAATTCACCTTGGTCATGGTGGATCATTGGTTCATCGTCAAATGAATGAGGATGCTTACGAAGCGATTCTTCTGATGCTTCAGCAATCTTTTCTGCTTGTGATTCTTCAACTTTTTGTCTCTTGGTTGATCTTTCTTCGTCGCCCATTCTGTTTGTGATTTCTTGGACCTATAAAGGATGATTTACCGAAATGTTTTGTTAAGGAGATGATGCTTCTCAATCGCATCGCACATAAAAAAATTCCACCAATAAATAAAAAATAATGGAGTCACATGACAACTCACGTGGCGGGGCCAATTTTTTTTGCACCCAATTTCAAAAAGATAGTTCATGGTTGAAAGAACCAACAACGACAGGGAATCCATAACAGATAGGTGAACAAAGGAATGATAAATTATTGAAAGTATCGCTGCATAGTCAAAGAAGCCAATAGGTCTCAAGATGTTTCCTCAGATAAATAATCATCCAATTCAACCAATTTGAAAAGATCACCGTGGGATCACTACCAGGTCAAGCATAGATGTTAAGTTCTGATGAGCCAAGATTACATGAGATAGAAAGGATAGTGAAAGGACCTCATAATAAGGTAGGGGAGAAAATCTGAAGTATACACTGGAAATATAGTAAGACAATGAATTCTCCGACATATAATACCTGGTCGAAATGCAGCAATAAACGAACCACATTTTCAGCTATAACATTCCCCAAGCTAAATATTAGCGGGGTGTGCGTTTAAGGATTCTAGTTTAAAATATCTAGCAGAGAGAATAGGAGAATAGTAACAACCTCCCAACAGAACATTGCTGTGGCTAAAGAATATGACATACAAATATCACAACAAATTTCTTTTTTTTTTGGTTGTGAAAAAGAAGCTTTTGTCTCATCTTCCATCTTTTCTGCCACAAAAGAATAAATATTTCTTGATGCTGCAAAAACATAGAAAATCACTTGATACATAACTATTTTCTTGACCTTTAATGGTTTCATCATTTCATAGTAATGCCAAACGTTTGATGCTTCCTAACCAATCACATTATTCCCTAGTATGAAACAAATGAAACTTTGAAAACCTGTAAATGCTAAGGCTTGAAATAGTACAAAACCGGTAAAGGTCCCGGAACTCGAAACAGATAAGGGTTATTACATGTCCTATTTAGGATTAGTAATTAAGCATCTAGTGATATTACATGCGGTCTAGAAGGGTAAAGAGACCATTATGACAGGCATATTTCCATTACTATGCAATATTTTTTTATGAGATAAATTAGCAAAAATTTTTTTAATTAATTAAGCGTATATTTTTTAGGAAGTAAAACCTGTCTGGATGCAAAATGCTTAATTAAAAATATGCAAAATTACATAATCTGAATTGATTAAGTACCATATAGAGACGAGGGGAGATTCGAAAGCTGAGGACCTAAAGCACAAAGGAACATTTCCGACAGTGTATAAACGTGTTTGGAGATTAACGAATGATAGATAAAGAATCTAGACCTTGCTGTTAGAATTTGACAACTTCTCAAGCTGATGAGAAATTCCAAACTTAAAATATTCTCGAAACTCGTACGACAAGACAGGAAACCTATTGATCACAATCTGAGATGGCCTAGAATTAGTCCCTGGTTTGAGAACAATGGTGGATGGGTAAAAGATATATCGATATAATTTCTGCGGTATTTAATCAATACCAGGCCTTTTTGTGTTCTAAGTTTGAAACCTTCAAAAATAACCCCACGTCATCAGGAAGAAATGTGTTCCGATGAGTGTCTGACAGGGTTTGATAGGCTAAAGTAGAAAGGGTATTATTGAATAAAACCATACCCATTATCTCTCAAAGCAGCAGGCCCAGAACGATATTTGGTAGTGGCGCTTGCAGAAAAACAAAGAAATCAATTTATGTCTTATACTGTAGCTACATGTAGTTTCATTAAAAGAAAATACACATTGAAAAGGATTTTACATCTTGATTGTATACAAACCAAGATGGGTGTGTATAGATCAGATCAGATGAGATCATACAAACCCCAAAAAGAAAAAAAAATTGAGGTTGACGAAATTGAACAAAACGATTTTCTCATCATAATCCCGTCTCAGGAATTCGGGTAAAAAGTATCATGGCTAAACGAAAACCAAACACTCAACACACATCGCCTGACTAGATATAACTGTGAAATTCAGATGAAACAGGTCTTTTTAAAAATGTCCTAATTAATCATATGATTAGTCGCACCACACCATACTGAATTTCAATGATTGGTGTTGTAACATTTCTTCATCACCTTCCACAAGTTGAAACCCCAAGACATTTGATAGAAAGAAATACACAAAAATAAAATACCATTATATACAGGAGGTGAGATGCAGGTTAAATTAAAAAATAATGGTTATTTTCTTGTCATGTATCCCAATTAGGAATAAACCAGTAAAATATGCGAAGACTAACCAGCACAAAAGAATAAAGATGTAAAAAGAATATTTTTCTGTTTCACCGTGATTTGCGTCGCGGTATTTTTTAACATGAACTAAAAATTACTTTCGGAGAAAAATGTTATGGAAACACGTGATATGATCATACAAAAATTGAAGAAATCCGACTAGATTAAATATGGTACAAAAGTGAATAAAAATCGCGGCCAAATTGTTTTTTTTATTTTTTTGCATTATTAATTTTTAGTTTTGTTGGTTGTCAAAACAAAATGTAAACAAATCTTCTGTTTGCAAAAGACGAATAGTAAACTCGTTTAAATAAACACCCCCCTTTCCCTTTAAACCTCCTTTTAATGTTTTTTTGACCTTTCTTCTTCTCTTCTCTTTTCTCTTTCTTCTCTTCTTATTGTTTCATAAAGTCTTACAAAGGTTACGAAAACTCGAGAAACTCAACTTCACAACAATAAACTTGTTATCCACTCCTTTCAACAATTTGTTTATAAGTGATACAACACATATCCAACTTATTTGTCATTCCTTTTTTACCTAACAACTTCCAATCTTTAATACCCTTTCTTGTTTTTTAATTTTAGATTCCAATAGAACATATTAGTAGCAAAAGATGAAGTTCACAACTGCTGCTTTATTAACTATTTTGTCATCACTTGTCTCAGTACAAGCTGATTGTTCCGTCGAAGGTGGTAATTACTACTGTTCTCCAACCACAAAGGTTGTCTACGGAGGTCTTGGTTACTCCGGTACCTACCAAGACGTTGTCAACATGGATGAATCTTCAGGTACTTGTTCTCAACAACCCCTTTCATTCAGTGGTAACTTATCACCATTAGATGAAGAATTATCTGTTCATATCAGAGGTCCAGTCAAATTATTACAATTTGGTGTCTACTATCCAAGTTCCTCAAAGAAAGTCAAGAGAGAAGATTGCAACACCAGACATATCCACCACAAGCACAAGAGAGCTGTTGAAATCATTGAAGTCACTCAAACTGTTCTTGTTGATGGTCAAGGTAACACCATTTCTGCTCCTGCCACCCAAACTAGCACTATTGCCACTGGTGACTTATCTTCCACTTATGTCGACAACAATAAAGTTTCTAGTGTTGAAGGTAACCAACAAGAAACTATCTCCACCAAGTCTGTTCCTACTTCTGCTGCACCTGAACCATCTGCTGAAGTTAATGGTGCCTGGGGAAGATCTTCTTACTATACTCCAGGTTCTGCCGACAACTGTGTGTTCTTAAACTACTTTGGTGGTTCTGGTTCCGGTGTATGGTCCCCAGCTTTTGGTAACTCCCTTTCATACGCCAACAGCGATAACTCAGGTGGTTCTTCTTCCCCAGTTGCTCTTGGTGACGTTACCGTTGGATCCAACTCCGAATACGTTATCATGTCCGGTTCTCAATGTTCTGGTAACTCCTGTGGTTACTATAGACCAGGATCAGTTGCTCACCATGGTTTTGGAGGTGCCAGCAAGATTTTCTTCTTTGAATTCCAAATGCCAAGTGACGCCGGTGCCTCTGGTTACAATGCTGACATGCCTGCTGTTTGGTTATTAAACGCCAAGATCCCAAGAACTTTACAATACGGTGATGCTTCTTGTTCATGTTGGAAGACTGGATGCGGTGAATTAGATTTATTTGAAATTCTTTCCACTGGTTCTAATAAATTGATTTCTCACTTACACGATGGTCAAGGTGCTGATGGTACCAACACTGGTGGTGGTGGTTCTCAAGATTACTTTGTTCGTCCAACTTCTGGTTCCTTGAAGGCTGCTGTTATCTTCAGTGGAAATGAAGTTCACATCGTCCAAGTTGACGACAGTACTACATTCGGTCCTTCATTAGATGAAAACACCGTCAATGGATGGTTGCAACAAGCTGGTTCCATTGCTACTGTCGCCTAAGGGAATTTTGTATATTAAAAGGTCACATCGATGCTGTCTTATATACAGTCATAGACTAGATTATTAGAAATTTTGATTCGTATTTTTTTTGTTTTCTTATAAAAATTTGTATATTTGGGTTATTCTGTTTAATTAGATGATAAAAGAAAAATTTCAAATCGAGTAAACCTTATCTCCATTGTCGACAGACAACTTTTCTCAGATATAGGTATAATGTTATGTCCCCTGATTGCACCCTAATCAATAAAACCCACTCTTCGATTTCATGGGAAGGATAGTAGAGACAGAGTACAAAGTATAGTATATCAAAGAGGTCACCCGTAGTTAAAACTCCCTATAACTCCCAGAACTTGGTTCTTGGTTGAAGAACCCAATACGCCTTAGACCAGAAACATATTATTTTATTATCTATCAATAATTTCATCTAGCCGAATTTACAAAACAATCGTTTATCGTGTGTTTTCCCCCGCGTATGGTAGAGAGAGCCTCGTAAAAAAAAAAAGAAATACCAACATAAAAGTCTAAAGGGTCCGATCTGAAATAGGCAGGGGCTTTAACATAAATTGGATAGAAGAGTTCCAAGAAAGATCGATTGACTAGGGGATGTATCAATATCTGATAGTGTCGAGCGGTTCTATAAGCTGATATCAATATGAAGGGTATTGGCAAAATCGCGCTCATGTTGGGGTGTGGGTGATAACCAGTGCTTAGATCAAGAAGAGAATGTTTTCCTATAAGGAAGAGAGAATCACCTAAATGGATATGGGACAGATATGTGGTAGTTCGCCAATTGACCTGGTTGGTAGATACATTTCACGTACAATAATTTTACCTGTTACATATCACATTTATCCTTAGTGTACTGAGAAAATTGACAGTCATCCCAACAAGATCGGACATCACGGATGACTTGAGTATTGTTCACATCTCTCGTTAATTTTAAAACCACTCCCTATTGAAATTATAACTCTCCTACCTCCTATTGGAATCTATTATATAAAACGATCAGTAGAATCTTGTGAGTAAAATTACGCGAGTCTTTTTCAAAAGGTACAAAATTGCACAAAAACTTTCAATGAAAAATAATAATACGACGATCAGAACTTTCAAGTTTTGGATATATACACTATACGAACAACAAATCCAATAAAAAATTGGTATTCATTGTTAATACACTTACACATTTACAACTTCAGTCATATTCAAAGCAACATTGGTTTTTGGCTGAACTGTCCTTTTTTAAACTTTTACTTTCATTTATCCAGTTCCAAATAAATAGACGAATCACAACATCATGGGTCATTTAATGGTATGTAACAACACAATATAGATTTTGAGGGGGGAATTCCAGGACAAAGAATGTTCACTAACATTACATATATATAGTCAAAACTATTTAAGAATCGAGAAATGAGAATCTTGATGCTTGGATTAGACAACGCAGGGAAAACGACGGTGTTATATAAACTTAAACTAGGAAAGACTTCCAAGACAGTACCTACTGTTGGTTTCAATGTCGAGACGGTCAAGCACAAGAACGTATCATTTGCAGTATGGGATTGTGGTGGACAAGAAAGAATTAGACCGTTATGGAGACATTATTTCACTGGAACTAATGCCCTTATTTACGTAGTTGACTCAAATGACGTGGATAGATTAGAAGAATCGAAACAAGAATTATTTAGAGTTATTACTGACAAAGAATTAAGTAACTGTTTATTGGTAGTATTGGCCAATAAACAGGATTGCGAGGGTGCTATTAAGCCAAAGGAATTGATTCAAAGATTTGAATTAAATAAATTGAGTGGTGAACATACTTGGTCAGTCATTCCAACAATTGCAATAGATGGTACTGGTTTAGTTGAGATGTTAAATTGGATTTCATCCCATTCCAAATGATTCAATTAATCTTTGTAATTATTTATTTCAATTCTTGAGTATCCGTTTTATGTATAGATTGTTTGTTTAAAGTTTATTGTACGATTTCGCATTATTTATTCCACTCTTATCAAGAGTAGTTTAGTAGCAGCCCGCTATTCCTACAATGTAAAGACTCCAATCTACAAGTTTACATGACGATCCAATTATATATGACTTTCGATTTCTATTAAAAAAAGAGCCTTCCTCTCTACTTAGCCCAAACAGTGACTTCACCAGATTCTTCACCAAAGTATGCCTTACTAGCCATGTTAATGAATAAACCGGTTTCAACAACACCAACAAGTTGTTTAATTTCGGTATGCAATTTCCTGGCATCGGCAATATCACCAAAGTCAGCATCAATTAAGAAATTATTATTATCAGTAATTACTGGTCCAGCCTTTGCTTTACCACCTTGTCTTAAATCGATATTTTTAGCACCCAATTTCTTTAAATCGTTTATAACCTTAGCATATGCATTTGGAACAATTTCAATTGGAACACCTTGAGTCCATTGACTTCCCAAGATTTTAGATTCTTTTCTATAATCAGCAACAACAACAAACTTATCAGCTGCAGCAGCAACCAATTTCTCTTGGAATAAACAGGCTCCACCACCTTTGATTAAATCCAATTGGGGGTCAACTTCATCAGCACCATCAAAGGCAATATCCAAATGGGGATATTGTTCAATAGTACCCAATTTCAAACCATTGTCAATGATCAATTGTTTAGATTGAAACCCAGTTGCGATACAAACGAATGAATCCTTGTTTTCCAATTGTCCAATTCTTTCAGCAACATAGATAACAGTAGATCCGGATCCGATACCAACAACTTTGGCATCCTTGGGGAAATTCTCATCAACAGCCTTATATGCTGCGAGTTTCTTGGCTGATTCAACTGATGACATGGTTAGGTATCTGAATTGAGTGAGAAGTAGTTGGGGTGGTTTGAAGGAAGTGCGTGTTATAGCTCTTAGCATTCACACTCTTATATGAGTCTTTCGTATTTTATGTGTGTGTGTGTGTGTGTGTGTGTGTTAGTTTGAAACGCTACAACCTTCCATTCTCCGAGATTTACCTCTGCCCACAAGGGTTCCAGGAGTCTGGGGCGAGGTGATGACTCCTAGGGTGCAAACCCTAGTTTGCATTACACACACGTGAATGAATATTTATATACCGGACAGGAAAAATGGAACAACAACATTTTCGTACGACCCATCAGAAGAAAAAATATTTTTTTGGTTATGGCTTAATTGGGAGCACCCATACAAAATCAGTGTAAGTATGAGAGAGAATAGAGATTTACAGGTTAACTCAACTTAACTTGTAAAAACCTTCAATTTGTATAGCGAATTTTTTTCACTTTGAAAAAACAGAACGAATAGGTTACTTTGAAAAGAGCTTTTTTCCCTTTTTACATACAGAGTATCTTACATAATGTCTACTGCTACCAAGATCTTATCTGAAAAGCCAACTGAATTAGAATTGAAGGTTGCTCAAGCTTTCATCGACTTAGAAGGTCAATCTGACTTAAAGGCTGACTTAAGACCATTACAATTCAAGTCCATCAAGGAAATTGATGTTGCTGGTGGTAAGAAGGCTTTAGCTGTCTTTGTTCCACCACCAAGCTTACAAGCTTACAGAAAGGTTCAAACCAGATTAACCAGAGAATTAGAAAAGAAGTTCCCAGACAGACACGTTGTTTTCTTAGCTGAACGTAGAATCTTACCAAAGCCATCTAGAAAGGCCAGAAAGCAACAAAAGAGACCAAGATCCAGAACTTTAACTGCTGTCCATGACAAGATCTTAGAAGACCTTGTTTTCCCAACTGAAATCATCGGTAAGAGAGTTAGATACTTAGTCGGTGGTAACAAGATCCAAAAGGTTTTATTAGACTCCAAGGACTCCACTGCTGTTGATTACAAATTAGAATCTTTCCAACAATTATACTCCAAGTTAACTGGTAAGCAAGTTGTTTTTGAAATCCCAAGTGAAACCCACTAAATCTTTTTAAAATGAATTGTGAAATATAGTGTGTATTTGTAAATTATTTCTAGTTTATTTTTCATTTTTTAATAATAGTCCCCCCCACCCATTTTCATTTTGCATTTAGTTCTATGAACTGAATAAAAATACATATTTTCATCAGGTACGATTTTAAAGCTGATTTACATGTAGTAAAGATTTCGATACTTCTCTTTTGCATAACAGTTGCAATTTCACAGAATGTGGGTGTAATCAATTTTTACTTTTCAATCCACTCCCCATCCATACACAGAGTTTTTTTCTTTTTTAGTAAACACTTTTCTATATTTCTATTTATATTCCTACTACATTTTCGTTACATAACTTGTTGGGAATAAACCTTTCTGTCCATTCAACTCACCTTCGGTCCACCCGCTGCCATCAGTATCATCCTGAATAAGGATGATCCTATCACCAGCATGGATTGAAAGTTCATCCTCTCCATCAGCCTCATAGTCATACAATGCCTGGACATATTGGACTTTCCTAGCACCACGTCTAGGTGCAACAGAAGGACCTTTCTTCTTCTGAGAACCATCACCAACTTCTTGACCATTGTCTCCAGGAGGAGGTGGAGAAGTCAGGGTACTTATTTGAATGTATGCAGTTGGAACGAATCCCGATCCATTGGGTCCCTTAACCATGGTCCAACCTGATCCTTCATCGGCATCAACAATTACAAGTTGATCACCTGCTGTCATACTTGTTTCGTCATTGCTTGTTGATGCATAATCATAAAGGGCCTTTGCAGTACCCGAGCCCGAGCCCAAGCCGGATGCCGATGCAGACGCAGATGTCTTGTTTGATGATGTAGTTTTATTTCTACGAAGATTGAATATACCGGTATGAGCTATGGAAGTACTTGTCTTTGTTGTATGTAAAGATTGTGTCTCAGAAGAAGCATCCAGGTTGACATCAGAGTTAATGCTTTGTTTTGTTGATTTCCTTCTTAAGAAGCCAAAAGTGGTTTTCTTACGTTCAATTGGTGCAATATAAGTCAAGTCCTTATCACCGGCAAAATTCTGAATCACTTCAATCTCAACTTCATTTTTAACTCTTGTTGTATCTTCTTTCATAAACTTTTCTAAGATTGACAATGATCCAAGTAATCCTGCATCAAATTTAAGGGTGATGTTCTCAGATTCTTTCTTTCTACTAGTTGTACTTTCTTCTAATTTTTGTTTAATATCTAGACAAGATTGTTCATATTTGGAATATTCTCCTGAAGCGACGTTTAATCTTTTCTTCAATTCAGTCAATTCAGGCTCTTTGGTTACCAAACTTTCATCATCATGCCAGATACTTGATGGAATAAAGTAGAAGTCAGCCGGTTCTTTCCAATCTAAGGAATTATGTTTAATAAACATTGATATATCCAACTTTGGATTATTTTGATCGATAGTTTGATCTATTAGATGTAACTTTTCTTTAATTTTATCATTGAAATTACGTTCTATAATCAGGGCATTTTTTAATAATTTATTCAAAAGTGCAACTCTACTTTCATTCAATTCTTGGAAATAATCCAATACTTCCGGAACATCCTGATAATAATATTTATCTTTAAGTCTATTAGCAACATTGATCTTTATCAAATATTCATTCTTACCAAGGTTCATCTGAACAGTCTTTCCGTCAAGTTTTGCTTGATTTTTATCAGTTGGTGACCTTTCATTCTTTTCTCTTGCAGTTTCAGTAGATTGACATAATGTATCATATTGCTTCTTAGCCTTGGTCACTTCATCTTCGACATTCTTCTTTTCTTGAGTCAAATATTCATTAATTTGTTCAACTTGACGAGAAATTCGTTCACATTTCATTTTTAAATTAACGAGATTATTACTAATCTTGATAGTAAATTCACCACCTAATTTTGATCTTTCATCAGCAATTGCTTCAGTTTGAGTTAACACTTCAGTCCATAAAACCAATGAGGCACTTTCTAAAGATCCAGGGGTTACTTGCGGTTCATCTCCAACTGATAAACTAGCGGAAAGTTTCAGTTTCTTATCGAAATGCTTCTTACATAATTCCTTTAATCTTGTAGCATACTCTTTTTCTATAGTGGCACGTTCACGATAAAATTCGTCGATATCATTCAACCAATTAGACCCATTATTGACCCATTTGGACGTAATCTTAAAACAGTCCTTCAATTCATTCCCTATTGATATATCTTCAGAAGACATTATTTGTGATATTAGGGATCAATTAAAAAACCATATATGTAAATAGTTTTGATCTCCGAGAATTGTTAATGGAAGATTTATCCCACCAAGTCACCACGCGACAATTTTCGGTGGGGAGGAGAGAGAGAGACAGATAGGGGAGAAAGGACCGACATTTCTTTTTTCACCACGCATCCCCACAACGGGTAATTAATTAACTCAATCCATTTGGAGCGATTAGGAGCCACCGGTAGAATCACCAGAAACCACATGGATTCATTAGAAATGGAAATTATTCAAATGAAACCTTATCTATTATGATATCTAGAGAGAGATGTTTTTGTCATTTTCCTTATGAATCTTGTTCTGGTAACATAGTATACTCTTTGTCTTGTCAATCGGCTTAAATTTGTCACCGAGAAAATTCTTATCGGGGGCAGGCAGGCAGGCAGGTGGCCTACTCGGTGGCCTGTGGGCCTAGAATTAATTTTTTTTAATCCACCGCCCGCGCTGATGGGCAGGAGAGGTAGAACGGAAACTCTTCCCATCGTCATCTGGAATTATCTTCTACCATTTCTTACAATTCCTTAGTAGCAAATAGAAACATTATTATATTCGTCTTACTGATAGCTTCAAACATAAATACAACAACCTCACTCCACCCACTCAATCTTTAGACTCACCTATCTTAAGGATATCTATTTTTCTTAATTCCCCCTTCCAAATTGCCAGGCAAAAATAATTTAGCAAAGTTCGCTGCAGCGTTCTTTTCCCATAGATTCACACCGTTGTATCAAGTACCTTATAGACTTCCCAATAAAGCTACTAGATTTCGTTTATTTGCAGATACATATAGAGATTATAAACAACTTAAACGGGCTTACCCTCTATTGAAGTCCAAGAGAAGACGGATTTTGATGAGAATGGATAGTAATCGACTTACACCACCGTTATATACATCGTCAGAAGATGTTTCTGTTTCTCCCGTCAATTCAGCCCCCATTTCCAGACGACAACGGTTATTGGGGCTTGCTAGGGCTACTAGAGATAATTATATCCCACGACTAACTGAATCAGTGACACAATTGGCAAGTGGAGCCTCAAGAGCTTTATCAAATAATGTTGCAACCGATGTTTATGATGATCAGGGGAAATTAATCCTTCCCAAGGATGCATCAATTCAATTGTTTCCATCATACACTAGATATAAAGATGGAAAATATTATGTTGATGTTAAAGGTTGGGTCTCATGTCCTGGTTTAATGACAAGAAAGAATAGAGTGATTTTATCGTTAATGAGACTGTTAACTAAATATAATTCTACTAGTGTCAACTCAACTCAAGCAATTTCTCAATTGGAAAGTGATAGTATGAAACAAGATATTTTGAATTCTGATCAAGTTTCTTCTGATTCAGAATCGATTATATCAGAAAGTTCAAGCGACTATGGAACTTCGGCATCGGTATCATCTTCAACGAGTTCAAATGCCGAAGACTTGATTAAAGAAAGACTTGCCTGCTTCATTGCAAGATCAATCCCCAATGTTGAATTAATTTTAGTTATTGGTGCTCAAGATAATTACCACGAGTCTCAGATCGTTTGTCGTTCAATCTTGACTGATAATAACGGTCATTTTGAAATAACTATCGAAGTCCCATATATGCCTTCTGTAGTTCAAGCAAAATCAGCAAATACAGAAACAATTTTTGCCTTTCAAGATATATTACTTCTTCCTAATGATGGAGTTGGGGTTATAAGTGATATTGATGATACAATTAAACTTACAGGAGTGATTGGAGACAAAAGAGAGTTGATGACAAATTTGCTTTTAAATGAAATAAGTCTGTGGAGCATCCCGTCTGTCATAAAATGGTATGCTGATATAAATAAACATGACAAAGTAAGCTTCCATTATGTTTCAAATTCACCTTGGCAACTTTATACTACCATTCTGCAATACTTTAAAATAGCAGATTTACCTCCTGGTTCTGTACATTTGAAACAATATACAGGAAACATCATAGGTTCATTATTAGAACCTTCTTCATCTAGAAAGAGGAGAGCATTGCATAAGATCTTAGAAGATTTTCCTGATAAAAAGTTTATTTGTGTTGGCGATTCTGGAGAATATGATTTAGAAGCATATGTCGATTTAGCACAAGAATTCCCGGGAAGAATCATATCTATTAATATAAGATACGTGAAAGATTCTCTTTCCGATTACGATGATTTAAATATCCTTAATGAGTTAATCAGATTGATATCCACAAAGAGAAGAAAGGTACCTTTATCAAAATCCACGGAAACACTTACGGCTCAAGAAAAAGCAACACCACCACCACCTCCTGCTCATGTAGAAGAAATGGAAAACTTAATAGATTTATCGGATTCCCCACCTTCACTGAAACAACTAATCTGGAAGACCTCGAGTCTTCCTACCGCTGGGCCGGCTCCAAAAAGAAAACCACCTCCAATGATTCCCAAAAAGCCCAACACTCTAAAGGGTAATCAATTGGAAAGAAAACCACCGTTGCCAAGCAGAGATTATCTTCATCGAGCACAGACAGATTCAGCAATCATTGAATATGCTCCACTATCAACACGAGAACCGTCACCAGCACCTCTATCGTCAAATATTGCTTCTGATGGAGGGATCATAGATGAGAACGATAGCGATAGCATAGCTCCTCCAGTTCCTTTAAGACGTCGAACTAATGTCCGAGCAGAATTTACTGATGAATTCGAGTCTAGTAGACTTGATGATTTGGATAGTATCTTTGAGTTACCTAGTTTTTATGAATTGGAAGAGATGGATAAAAAGGGAGCTGGATGGATTAGAAGAGTGGTTACGGCAATACACGCATTATCTTCTACTGGTACAAAACTTGATATATTTATTGATGATGATGCGAAATTCTTTGAGAATAATTGCTTGGAGTTAGATGAAATAATGAAGAAATAGGGTGAATAATTTACATGTATATATACAAATACTTCCTTATTTTTTTCATATAAATATACCGGTAATGTACCAAAAAATAAAAAAATCTATATATCATTATGTATCGGGTTGGGTCAACCAAATAGTCTAGGCGGAAATAGCAGTGTCTTGTTTAGATGGTTCAATAGCTGATTCTGGTTTATCCTCGCCATCTTCTTGTTGATAGTACTCCATTGCATTAGATCCGTCACCATAATCCTTGACGTTATCATCAGTATCTTCAGGTAATGCACTCTTGAACTGGGACAAATCCCAAGTTTCACCTGTCTCTTCTTCTTCAGTATAATATTTATCGGCGAACTTTTGTAAAATGACTTCTCTTCCTGTAAGAGGTCTTTTACCCTTCTTTTCATCTTCTTTCCTTTGGGTTTCTTTCTTTTCATTTTGTTCAGTCTTCCATTTTCTAAATGATTCTGATGTTATTGGAGTGAACTTACTTCTATCCAATTTACTTCTTTCCAATTCAAGGAATTCTTCTAATGTAATCTGTGGTTCAGCTTCAGCTGCTAATCTTTCCAATCTCTTTTGTTCCTTGGTCTTTAATACGAATCCAGGAGGTAAGGAATGTCTATACTTACATTCATTACCACCATTTGGACAAACCCAGAACCAACCATACTTCCCATTCTCCACGGCATCAATAAAGAATTTACAAACAATATCAGTAGTAGTCTTTGGATTCCCATGTTTCGACAGAATAACTTTTCTCAATTTTTCTTCATCCCAATTATCCATTGTATCAGCCTCCTTTTCTTCTTCTCTAGTATCAGTATATAAATCCCTCTTGGCGTCCTTCCTTCCAACGTTTGGATCATGTGAAAACTTACATTTGTTACCCTTAGTACATAAACCTTGTTTGAAAAATTCACAAAGAATCGATTTTGGATCAACTCCAAATGGAACCTTTTGTTGTTGAATACCAAACAATGCAGCGGCTTCCTTCTTGGCCAATTCAGACGCCTTCTTTTCTTCGGCCTTCTTCTTTGCTTCTTCTTCTTTCTTCTTAGCTAATCCTCCATCAATACCTGCTTTGATTTGATTGATCTGCAGTTGTACCTTCTTCGATTTGTTCTTATTCTTCATACCAAAAGTCTTATCTTCGGCAGACTTGGCCTTAGCCTTAACGACTGGTTGCTTCTTCTTTGGTGGCATTTTCGAATGTTCCTAGTACCTAATAAAGTGATTTCTCAATCGTAACTGGGTGTATTATATAAAGCCTTCTCTTGAATTTTTCTTTTCTTAAAAGAAAAAAAAAATTTGTAAGGTAGTGTGATACCAAATTTGATAAAAAGCAATGTGAGTCACGTGAAAACATCGAAAATGAAAATGCCAATAAAGATTAATAAATTAAAATTAATTAGTAATTATACAAAGTTAACTTGATATATATATATATATGTACAATTCTGCTGAATCACGAGCGATGCTTTTGAGAAACCCTTCTTTTATCTTTCGAAGTATTGGTAGATGATGCCTGTGTTTGTTGATCTGAAGTTGTATTATTCATAGGAGATGAAGACAACATGATATTTCCTTTAAAATTGGTATTCATAAATTCAGGTGAATTGTTGGAAGGTCCAGCTGGGAGTGGTGAATTCTTAGTCGCGCCTCCTCTTTTGGATCTTTTCTTGCCCCCAAGGAGCCCTTCAAATATAGTAGGATTTTCCAATGAAGCTTCTTGTGAATTGCTTGTAGGAGTAGTTACTGCAAAAGTAGATGGTGTAGATACATTTGGCGTTTTGAAATCAGTTAGGGTTTGTTGATCGAAAACTGGAGTTAATGGAATAATTGGAGTTGTAAATTGATCAACCTTACTTTTCGGAGTATTTCTATTTCTAAATGGGATATATGATCTTTTTGAAATTGCAGCATTATTAGTATTCACATAATTACTACCACCAATGGAATCGGCCAAGGTTGTTTTAAATGATGCATTAGATTGTGTCCTTGCCAAACTTCTATTCAAAATAACTGAAACTTTCTTATCATACACATTAGGTGCAGACTCCATTGGCAGAATATCACTTGCAGCACTATACTTAGTATCGACGGATGCACTATGAAGATGATGACTTGTGATTGCATGAGGACCCATGAGATGTCCTGGAACCATACTATTGACTTCTGAATCCTTTGTGAAAAATGAATCAAAATCATCCAAAGCTGCCCAAACATTACTTAATGTAGCTTCTGGTTGTTCTTCTACATTGACTGAAACTGCATCACCATAATCAACAGCTGCATGAGAATAATAATCTTCCATATGGAATTGAATCTCTTCATTGTTTGTTTGTTCTTCATTTTCATCAACAACTGTAGTAACTGCGCACGTAGAAAACACAGCATGTACATTATTTCTCGTACTTGCAGCTGTAACTGCCGGCATTGGAATCGACCATCCACTTTCATCAGGAATTCCAAATAATGTAGCGGTATTTTCATATTCCTTTTTCATGGCAGAATTACCTAAACTCATTCTTAAAACATCTCGATCTAATTGTGAACCGGAAATTATTACTGTTTCATCTAAAACTTCAAGGGCAGGTTCAGCAAAATCAGTTAATAATAATCTTAATAATGGAGAAATTAAATCAGCACCTACACCAACAAATTCATCTCTTTGTAAATCAACTAACGGGAAAATGTGTTTCAAAATACTCATTGTTTCCAATGTAACCCATGGAATTTTATTTGATAATAATCCTAACAAAAGTACTAAAGTTTGTGCTTCAAATTCTGGGAAAAATAAATCCTTTATGGTAGAAACTGTTTGAACCAAGAAATCTTTTTTAGATCTAAATCTATTTTTTGATAATGATATCAATATCTTTGAAAGAGCAACCTTATTGGCACTATCAGCTAATTTACTAATGGCTAAGGCAGTATTTTGAATCTCAATACTAATAGATTTCTTATCTAATTCATGTAGAAACCGGGGGAAGTTTGCCAATACTGACATCAAAAGTCTTGAATCTCCTTTACCGATAATTTCACTATCCTTTAAACAGATCAATTTATCTAAGAATTTCAAGGAAGGTTCCCATGATGTAGCTGATCGTAAACCTACCAAGACAATTTGTTGTAATCCTTCAAATTTACCTTCCCATTTTGGTGGGAATGTAGAAATTAAACATGATACTGTATCTGGAGCATCCAAATCAATTTTGGAAACAAATTTATTCATGGTTGATAAAACTTCAATAAATTCTTGTTCATGAATTGTACTTAAACAAGCAACACTTGACCAAAATAATTGAGGGAAATCGATTAATTTTTCAGAATCTAATTCAGCAGTGATTGCATTCAATGTCATAAGGATTTGCATGGCAAAACCTTGAATATCAACAGTCTCATCTGAAATCGTGTTGGATAAACGATGTAACATATCTTTCAACATCCCCTGGTCTAAAAACGATAATAATGATCTAAATAATTGAAATGATCTACATGCAATATGTCTTACTGCACAAGTAGTAGCCCAATTCAATGAAACTCTACTCCATTCATCTTGAAGTGTAGGTGCAACATTACCAAACACTTTTAAAACATTTCGAATTAATAGATCCATATTTTTCGGTGTTCTTGCTCCTCGTTTATCATTATTTAAATCATCATAAACCCATAAATGCTTTGTATGATCTTTCAGTCTTAGTGTTTGGATGGCTTCCGATGAATTAGGTTCATTAAATGCTATGGCATGAATCAAATTCACTAATAATGCCCGAGCATTTTCTTGAACCACATTTAAATAATGATCCAATAATGAAAATGATGTATGTAAAAGTAACGGAAGTTTTTCAATCATAATATCATTCTTAACTGTGAATAAATCAACAAGGAAAATCATTGATAATTGACCAGTTGAAAATATAGCATCCTTTTCTTGACGAGGGATTGATTTATCTAAATCAGCAATATATGGTAATTCATGGAGGGAGTCCTGGATATTGGAAACGTGTACTATTGAATGATTATTATTATTATTATGATGATGTGGTGGAACCATCATTTTCGGTTGTAAATTACTCACAAGTTTGTTAATTACATATAATGGATGATCAGTTCTAGAAAATGCCAAATAATCAATAATTTGTCTACTAAATTCAACAAATGTTGGATTCTTTCTTTCAATACAATTTTTCATTACAAATTCGATAATTTTATCAAAATTTTGAACACTGGTGTTTCCAAGTGCTACCCATAACGGTTGAATTTCATTAGAAATTTTAGAACCAAATTTAATTGTAATTTCAAAAAGATTATTAAGAACCATTAATGATGATATTTCTAATTTCGGTTCATTTTTTGACAAGTTGTCTATTGAATCTTCAGGAATCTCTTCATATTTCAATATAACATCTTGTATCCATGGTAATAAACATGTCAAAATATCTTTTCTTGAAGTAGTCCCTACCAAAGGAAAATACAGAGTCATATAACTGATCCTTTGGAAAGTACTATTAGGAGTTAAAGTTTTTAAATGAGTGGATATATCAAATAAAGCTTTCTTATAAACAACTTGTGATTTACTATTGACAGCTTCCGTGAATATTTCCAAAGTACTTGTCTTGAGATATAATTTTTCCAAATGCTTCAATAACTTAATAGCTGAACATCTCACGACAAGACTATCATGACCAACCAAGAAACATGCTAAACAAATCAATTTATATGGTATTTCCTTTTTTTTATGATCATCATCACCTTCTTCTTCTTCTTTTTCTTCTTCAAACTTTCCATGTTTCCTTATAAATATATCAACAAAACTTTGAATATAACTTTCATTTATTTTAAACAGATCTTGAGAACAATAGCATTGCTTAATGATTTCATTAAAATTTTCTTCATTATCAAAATTATTCTCCAAGATATTATTCAATGCAGTTTTACCAATTTCATTCATTGATTCATTATCTGATTTAATTAAAGTATGTATCCAATTTAAAATACTTGAAATATCAAATGAAACAATTGCTAAATTACCAGTTACTTCAATTTTTTGTTTGATTTCACCAGAACATAATATTGACATACAACTTAATGTTTGAACTTGCAATTTTTTCTTTTCAAGTTCTAATATTGTAATTGCACTAGTTAAATCTTTTTGATGATTAAATTTCTTTATCATGGTTCTATATCTTTCTTCTGCAATACCTTTAAAATCACCAACATCACACCATTCTTTTAAATAATTGAAACATCCAAGTCTTGCTTCAAAGGGTAACCATTGATTTATTTCCTTATCTTGTAACCCAATGTAAACATTCTCTAAAAATCCACAAAAATATCGACGTAATCTTTGAAAATCAATATCAATTTGTATAGAAGGAATTGATAAAAATGCCTTAACATTTTTAACAATTAAAATTAATTTGTCAATTATCCAATCATCACCATAGATTATGTCATGTTTTGGAAATTTAATAGTTAAATCCATTAATATATGAATAATTTCAATTCTTAATCTATCTTCTGATAAATCTCTCTTCTTTCTATCATATTCCCAGTCAATTATACTTGATGGTAAACTTTCTAAAAATGTTTTAAAAATATTGATATTCATATGACTTAATGCTAATATACCCGCTTCTCTAACCATAACTTGTGAAGATTTTAATAACGGTATAACCATTCTGAAAACTGATTTTGCACTGGTAATCTTTTGATGTTGGATATACATTTGTAATGATTTCTTTCTACCATGAGTTGGTTGAGTTGGAAATGAAATTTTTTGTTCATTCGTGGCAGTTAATGTACAACAGGCAAATATCAAATATAATTTCCATTGAATAACTAATAATTCAGGCGGTACTGAATTTGATGGTTTTGAAGATGTAAATAATGATGAAGTATACCCCTTATAACTTTCTGAATATTGAAATATTGGTTCATGCATTTGTACCAAGCAAACACAAACGATATTTCTACATAATGCCACTGACATGGGACATCTTTGGAAAAATATATTTAAAATTGATGGATAAACCCTAAACCAAATCGTTGAATCAATTCCATAATCAGATTCAGCTAATCTTATTAGGATATTCTTTTTATTTTTAATCTTAGTTAATCTTTGTCGTTCAGGTAAACTTAATTCTTTTCTAAATGGTTTAATCAAGGTTATGAAATCAGTATCTTCTAAAACATGAATTAATCTTGTGCCGAAATCAGCAGCAAATTTAGATGAACTTCTTGAGTGGTTCTTTGTAGTTCTACCGCCACCACCACTTCCAGTCTTCCCATGAAGTGATAATGAATCAGTAAGATTATAAATAGCTTGATCAAATTGATCAACTAATTTCAAAATTGAAGTACCATAAAATCTAATTTTTGCATCTTGAGAACAAAGGAAGAATAATCCATTCCCTTCAATTTCTTCAACTAATGTAATAATAGTTTGCCATTCCAATTCGTCGCTTGGATCCATTTTGTTGCCAGTAGTGGTGGCGGTGCCAGTGGCACCAGCGGCACCAGCGGCACCACTGCCATTCCCTAACATTCCATCAGCTGCTGGTGCATTTGATAAATCTTCATTCTTATGATTAATTTGATATAAATCATTCAAAACATCCTTATTCATTAATTCATCATCTTGAGCCAAAGGATTTTTTGATCCCCCTGAACTCTCCAATTTCTCCATGGATAAAATTTGAAACAGTTTTAACCAACACGTCAATAGTTCAGTATATAATCTTAATAATAGAATATATTCATTTGAATTTAAATATTGTGAATTATAAAATGTCCCGGTTCTTTCATATAATTGAAATGAATTCTTGGCAAATACCGATAATACACAACTGGGATTTTTCCTTGATGATAATAATTTTAATGCCATTATTGATGAATGAGAAATCTTGGGGTTGGAATGTACGGAATTTCTAGTTAACATTTCTACAATTTGTTTAAATGGGATTCCGCATAAAGATTGAGATTCTCCATGATAAATTGGTGCCATTGTCCAAGGAATTGCATCGATAATTGTGGAAAATAATTCAATATGTAATAGTCTGGTATTCTCAGCGGCGGCGGTATCATAACCAAAATGAAATGTAAATGGAGATGATGATTTCAATGATGTTGATGATGATGATGATAAGGTGGTGGAGTTGTTGTTGATCATATTATCAGTGGTGGTGGAATTGGTTGTCCAAATGTCACATCCATATTGTTGATCTAATAATTTTAATAAAATTGCAAGATTTCGACAAATTTCTTCATGTGATGCTATATTTGTCGTATTCTTTACAATAAACAGAAATTCAATCATTTTCTTTTCATTTATAATATCATTATTATCATTATTGGTACTATGATCAATTGGGAAATTTGGTTTTTCACCTAATTCATAAGTTTTTAAAATTGATAAATAACTTTTAACAACCAAGATTAATTTTTCAGGATTGGAATTTTCTAATGATAAACCATTAAAACTTAATTTTAAAAGTTTGATTAATAAATTATCTAATGTATAATTTAAATGATTATAACCAATAATTTTAATTAATTCAACTAATGAATTAATTAAATTAATATCTAGAATTAACCATTGTGTTTTCTTGGTATTGGTTTGTGGATTAAAAAACAACAATTCAAATAATCCATCAAGTTTCTTAATTGTAGTATTTAATGAATCAGGTAATCGATTAAGATATACCCAAATTAATCTTGCAATACAATCAATATAAATAATCTTATCTTGAATTTCCTCTTTTGATTTCAATTTAAAATAATTCTCTTCAATTAATTCATACCATACTTCTGAAAATAATTCTTTCCTTGAAACTGATAATGCTGCCGTCATAAGATATAATGAATGAGCCCAAAGATTTTTGGGCATTTCCATCATCAATTGATTCAGACTTGTTGTTGCCATCATCATTGTCATAGATGGTGTACAAGAAGAACCAGCTGCAGACGCGGTATATCCGCCACTTCGGGAATATTTCCAAATTTCTCTTGATTTATCATAAATTTTCTCAATTCCTTCAACCCAAGTTGGATGATTTGTTTCAGCAGTTAAAACATTGGCTAATGGTAAGAACAAACTAGTTAAAACTTCACAATATGCACATATTATACATTCATTGGTGGACCGTTCAAAAAATTTAGCTAATGAAGTTATAAATTCCGCTGCTTCTTCAAATGATTCCAAAGGATAATTATTTAATTTTAAATATCTCATTCCATTGATTAATAATCTCAATTTAGGTTCATCTTCATGATTAATCTTCCCAGGGATTTTTTCTAAATCACTTATAAATCGATCACTAACACTTAAGAATCTTCTTTCGGACATAAATCCAAGTAATTCAGCAAATAAACTCCAATTTGCAGCTCGAACTAATGATTGAGTAGTACTTATTGGATCAGTAGTCTTTAGCTGAGTATAGACAATTTCTTCTAGTTTATCACCAAGATCTTCACCCATTACTTCAAAACTTGTTTGTTTAACCACTTCAATAAGAACTCGACACAAAATATATATTGAAGCTAATGATTTTCTATCTGCTTGTATGGCAGTTTCTCTAGCTTGATTAATTTGTTCGTCATAATATGATTTTTGTTTAACAAATCTCTCAGTTTCATTCTCTTGTTGTTGTTGTAATGATTGTTGTTGGGGAGTTACTGATGATACAGATTGATTTCTACGATGGGGCACATTTTTCAATGAAAAACTTTTACTTCTCATTAAACTTAAACTTCTTTTTGTTCTTCCAATTGGTGAATTCTTAATTATTCCTGGACTAGATGGGGAGAACCCACTTCCACTTCCACTACCGCTACCATCACCAACAGAAGACGATGAAGAAGATATTGAATGTTTGGAAATTTTTACTAAATTAGTCTTGGCAACTTGTAATATTCTTTCAACTTCAGTTGCAGCCATTATTGCTACTTCACTTTTTGATTTTCTCCAAAACATAACACTATCAATTACCGGTTTTGGTTTTCTACGAGCAATATATCCTAATGATGCCACGATTTTATCAAATTGTGGATCAACCCCCTCTGCTATTAAATCAACTATTGGTGGTTCATCATTTAAAGGATATTCAAGACATTGATTTAATTTTCGTTCTGCATGTCTTACAAATTGTGTGAAAACTATATGTAAAGTATATTCAGCAGGAGTTTTTGAATCAGTAGCCAATTCTCTTCTAATAGATCCAATGGCTAATTCTCTTCTAATTGACCCAAATTCTTCCCCATTATTTAGTGTAAGTCTTTGCAATGATGATGATGATAATGAAGGTGTTGGTAATTGTGGTGATGGTTCGGTATGATCGCGTGATGGGATAACTGACATTGGTGATGCTAATTGTTGTGATATATGTAATCTTGTACCTGCATTGGTGGAAGCTCTTGTTTTATTAATAAATGAATGAGAAGTTGGGTTTGGAGTTATAGGTAAATTCCCTACTTCATCTTCCTTTTCTTCAGTTTCTGATGTTGATTTAGGTGATATTGCTTGTGATTGGTATTGTAATGGATGCTGGTGATGATGTCGGTTTGATTGGATCAATGGAGGATCTTGTAATTTAAACGTGGTTGTATGTTCTGTGATATTATTAGGGATGAATGATAATCCAGTTGGAGGAGACGGTGATGCATCACCACCACCACCACCACCACCACCATTGATGGTGGGTAAAGTCGGTGGTGATTGACCATATTCAATAGTTTGTGAACTAATCTCACCAGTATGTGGGATATTAATTAAGAAATCTGAATCAGATTGCACATGTATCATTGAATTTGGTAATGAAGTATCTAGGTTTGAAAGGGACTGGGAATGGGTATGGCTGGCATCATCATCATCATTAGGATGATAGTCTATTCTTTCGTATGATACATCTGGAATTTCTGGTTCTTTATCTAACGGAATGAGAGAAGGACTGGATGGTCTATTGTATAATGCTATTGTGTCATTCAATGGATCTGAAGTTACTACAGAGCCTTCTTCTGGGATTGATATGAATGAAGGATCTATCGGTATATCCTCCTGTTGAGGTGATTGTTGTGATTGTTGTTGTTGTTGATGATGATGATTTGGCGGTTCATAGTGGGTGTGAAGATATGACGTAGTACCATCATATTGTTGTCGGATATCTGTTCTTCCATCGATATAGTTGTCCCCTGTGTATTTTTGTTCTTCGTAGATGTCATCTCCTAGTTGATTGTGTTGTTGTTGGATGTATTGGTGTTGTCGTAATTGGTTGCTATTTGTAGTGTCATCAATATTTGACGATTGTAGGGATAATTCATCTAAATCAGGAATCTCAATCATCCCAATGTGATTATTATAGTATATGTGTATGAAAGAAGGTATATCTTACCTGAGCTTAGCTGGTATTGGGGGTAGTAATTGATATAAAGTGATAGTGGTAAGTTGTAAATGGTGAATAAATTTTGACAACCAAATTTTGTTTTTGTTTTTGTTTTTTTTTGGTTGTCAATTTTTTTAGTTTTATTAATTTACTACTCTACTACTACTACTCTACTCTACTCTACTGTCTACTATTACTATTACTATTACTATTACTATTACTATTACTATTACTATTACTATTACTATTACTATTACTATTACTATTACTATTACTATTACTATTACTATTACTATTACTATTACTATTACTATTACTCTACTCTACTGTCTACTATTACTACTGTCTACTGTCTACTGTCTACTACTTTCTACTCCCCTCTACTTTCTACTCTATGAGTACAATTGGATTATATATCTATATAGTACTAGTATATTGTAGAGTGTAAAAGAGTGTACTCTTTGTGTTTACTTCTTGTCACGTCTTAATCGTATGATTAATTGAAATTCTATTGTCTAGTTGTATCAACCAATGTAGAAAGAAAGAAAGTATTGGGAAAGGGAGAAAGTCCCCACAATATGAATAATCTATACACCCATTGATAAACTGGTTTATCCCCCTACTGTAGTGACATTCATCTCTTGTATTTCCATTGCGTAAAGGTAGGGGTAGGGGAGAGTTAGAGCTAATACTTTTTCTATTCTGTATCAGATGATTCTTCTACATGTGAATGACAAGTATGCCAGTGGATATGTGAGCGAAAGAACATTCTAGACAGATAGAGCATAGATTATAGGACATAGTTACATAGAGTATAGAGTGCCTACACAAAGTACTAACAAATGGGTTGTGAAAAAATTTGGTTGTAAAAAAAACACTTCACTTTTAATTTACAGTTGCTGTTGGGGGCATAACTCTCTTGTCACGTTACTTTACCTCGGTTCTGTACACACTCGAGATGGAAAATATATTATTATTTAGGATCAAGGTTGCATTCCCCTTTCCTCCCGGTTCCAGCAGGCACTTACATTGGTTACAGATCGGGCAAACTCATTGTCACCTGGAATGGAACATAGTGTGAGATTTCATTAAGTCGGCACGTCGTTTCAGG
>LQHL01001759.1:3103-24055 GCA_001655755.1 Hemisphaericaspora haegerdaliae
TTTGTTATAAAAATTTAATGTAAAAAATTGCTGCAAAATTTTTGTGTGTTTTGATTTTCTCAAGAGAAATTAGAGACCCCATTGAGATATCAACAATTTCTACACTATTGACTGTAAGTCTTTTTAACGACTGCAAGTAGCAACTAACACACAGTGAAACCTTTTTAAAAAATGCTAAATATCATACACTATCATAAACTAATCTAAAACAGCATACTTTTTTAAATGATCTGGGATTACATCAAATAATCCTTTGGATTGTAACCATGACTTTGAAAAGATTCTATCAGCATACTTATGAGCAGAGTCAGCTAAAACAGTGACAACATTACTGTTTTCAGGTAAAGTTTTTGCAACTTCTAATGCAGCTACAACATTTAATGCACCAGTGCCTCCAAGGTACAATCCTTCTTCATCTAATAATCTATATACCATAACAATGGAATCTTCATCAGGGATCTTAACTGCATCATCGATTAATTCTAAATCTGGCTGTAAATTATCGGTAACTCTACCTTGTCCAATACCTTCAGTGAAAGAAGATCCTCCTCTAATCATTTCTTTACCTCCTGATTTAATATATGAATATAATACAGACCCTGGAGGATCAGCCAATACAGCTTTAACTGTACCATTAGAAATTGTTTTTAAATATCTAGTGACTCCAGCAAAAGTACCACCAGTACCAGTTGAACAAGTAAATGCATCAACTTTTCCATCCAATTGTGCCCAAATTTCTGGCCCGGTAGTTTCAATATGTGCTTGTCTATTAGCAACATTATCAAATTGATTAGTCCAAACTGCATTCTCCAATGATTCAGCATGTCTTTGGGCTTGATGATTATAATTCTGAGGATCAGTATATGCTACGGCAGGTACAGCATAAACTTCAGCACCCAACAATTTCAAAGTTTCAATCTTAGCCTTAGATTGAGTATTTGGCATATATATCACACACTTATATCCTCTTGAACGACATACATGTGCTAATCCAATACCAGTATTACCAGCAGTACCTTCAACAACAGTCCCACCAGGTCCAATTAACCCTTTTCTTTCAGCGTCCTCTATAACATATAACGCAGCCCTATCTTTGATGGACCCCCCAGGATTCATAAACTCAGCTTTGGCATAAATGTTTCTACCAATAGATTGAGAAATTCTTGGTAATTTCAATAATGGAGTATTACCAATTGCCCCAGGGAAACCAGTTTCACTGACCAATGGAATAAATGGCAATGATACTGGCTGCTTGTTGACAGATATCGAGATATATCTCTTACTTATTCTACTCAACATCGTTTTGCGTTCTTTACTAACACGAGGAAAGGTCTGGAGTAATTACAAACCCACCCCACCCCCAAAATTTTTCAAAATTTAATCGGTAATCGGTAAAGTTACAAAAAAATTTCAAAAAAATTGGTTAATCTCACGTGACTCCGTTAATGTCGTGGATAATGTCGTTGACTTTTTTGTGTCGAAGTTTTTTTGTTTTGTATTACTTGAATCAATTTTATGGTACATGACACAAACAAAGCCATTTCTTGGCTCTTATTGTTTTGCAGTCATTGTCGCAGAGCCAGGTAGTTTAGACCAACATAAATATCAGGTCAGACAATTACAATTGGCCACGACAGTAACTCTGATAAGGAACGTTCGGGAAGGGAGAAGGGCGGTTTAGTACATCTTACCTGTAGGGCGAATCGCCATACTCGTAGTACATAAATAACATTTCTTCGCTTTCCACAAGTGGAATGGAAATATTCCAAATAAAGTCTTGGGCTTACTGCTTTAAAGAAAGATCTTCGAATATGAGATTTTGGTGTTCTTACTTACTTGTGTATTTTTCTATAAGTCTGGTCAATGTAAGTTTTATCCGTTTATCAAAGAAAAACATTCCCCAATAGAGAAGACAACCCTTTGACTATTTAAAAAGACTTAATTAATGCAGATTATTGATTTCGAACTTCTAAAGCATTATTCTGGAATGTTGAAACTTTATACTTTGTTGAGAAATCTCGCCATTTATGTCAGGGGTTTACAACTTCCCAGATCAAAAATATTATGTAACGTAACAACTTTACTGCAGGTTTGCGTCTTTGAACGTAACAAATATACGGACCAAGATTTTTTTGAATCCCTCCCCCCCTGCACAAACAAGAATAAGCTTGATTGAAGATTCAAATAAAACCATTTGTTATTCATTTCCTCTTTGATCATGTTTTCTACGAATCAAGAAGAAATTATGAAAGTTGGACCCCCTCCCCTCGTCACCTCCGTGCATCCTTTTCAAATTAGTACATAACCATCCAAAGTATTTGGAAAAAAAAGTGTTAACCATTGTTCTCGTTATCTAATTAATCTTAGTCCAAGATGGAAACTAAAGACGGGTGTGTATATCTGTCGATTCATGGTTCAATGGCGAGGAAAGGCTTTCTGTTCACATATGAAAAAACAAGTATGGTGTATTTTCAATTTTCAGTTGCAATGGCTCCAAAATTTATTTACATTATTTCCGATTATTACATCAAAAATAATCTAACGCATATGTATGACGACGAAAACATATAACATTTTTGCATAGGTAATTGGATCATGATTATAGATTACAAGATAAAGTATCTGTTGTTCTTTGTCCTTTTTCCCCCCCTGTTTCTGGGGAATTTTACTCCCTGTTTTAAAACTACAAAGATAAAACTAGTGAAACAATATATCTCTGCAACACGAGTAAAAGAGTCTAATATCTCTGGAATTAATGCAGACCTCCTAGAAATATGTTAGATTATATATTTCTAGTGTTCGGAGACTAATAAATCCCTTATAGTGAGAATAACCAACGGCCTATCTCACCATATAAAAATTCTTCACACTGAATGACTACATGATTAAGTCCTGTCAACAAGAATCAACTGAAGTAGAATGGCGTCATAAATCACCAAATGGGGGTAGTTCTGGGAGGATCTTGACGTGTCTATTCCACTGCACCCTTCAATTGTGCCATGTTAAAAGGTTAAAAATAAGGTGATTTTCGTTTCCAGTCAGTCAAACGCAAATGCAAACGCAAAAACAAAAAATGAAGAATTTCAAAAAAGGAAAAATTATTCAAGGAACGTTGCAAAGTAACGATTTTGCTCATTAAGTATAGGACCATTTTCTATACATATTAACAGTATTCTCTGGCATAAATCTAAAACAATAAATTCTCCGGAAAAAGCATTAAAACAGAAGAAAAAAAAAACAACATTTTCATGTATAATTGTGGACTTCGGGAATGTACAAATACTTATCGAAAGCGATGACAATGAGATGAAAAGGTACTAAAGGTGAGAGGTTCATAACGATCAAGATTTCGAGAAACTAGGGAAACCGTTGCTAACTTGTTGTGGGTATGGTGGTAATAAAAGTTTTCATCATGAGGACTATGGAAATTTCTTGTTTTGCTTCCATCTCTTTGAAGAAACAATTTTCCTTTTTGAATCGTCTACTTTGCAACCTTGAAATATCGAGAGACTTCTAAAATTTTTGTTTCTTTTTTTTTTATTTATTTTACAATTAGGAAAGCAACCACTTCCTGTAATAACCAAGAACATAGAGGAAAAACACTACCGAGAATCCCATCATTACACCCCGCCACTCTTTTGTGCATCGGAACTGGGGGATCGACTATACACGATGCAAATTCCCGACAGAATAACGCATTGAGAATTTTCTAAAGAACGTTAACAATAAACGAGTTAACCGATCAACACCATATTATTGACTAGTCGAGCAGCCCTTCTTCCCATACTTCTTCTCCTCGGCCTACCGATTCGAATGTAAAACAAAAAAAAAGATCTTTCATAAAACACCTTCCCAAGCTAAATTTGCTTCAGATTGCATTTCTAGCTCCCGATCGTTTGTAAGTTAAACAACATTTGCTTGGCTACAACTGAGGAGACAATGGTTTACCCTTACCACTCCCCCAGAATGAACATTAATGAAAAAAATTGAAGAAGAAAAATTTATATCTCTTAGCCCCTTGGCACACTCAGCATTTGAGCTCTTTCAGGTTCCATTTACGTTCCAGATGGAGAAAGATTAGTTGTAGTTTGTGAGCAAGGCGTCGCTGATGTTAGGGGGGGATAGACGATGGCATTACACCAAGCAATAGCTTTGAGAATATTAATGTTATTCTTAGAATTGTGGGACACTTACGTCCATTTTAATGAACTTGTCCTCCATAGATTCAAATGTTAACTTAACAAGTGATAGTCCGTTAAAAAAGGTATGTATAATACATGTAAAACGTCTAACTTAGATGAACCCGAAACAACCCAATGTAACCCTTATGTTCCTACAGTTGAAACGACCACGACTGCAAGATCTACAATGACACCCTCAAAAATCTATTATTCTTGTTAGATGACCAGACACAAGGTTTCATCAGAAATTCAGTTGTTTTCTTGTCACTTTTGGTAGTTACTCATAATCATTCTGTCCAGATTTAAAAGAGGTGTTAATATTTTTTTTGTTGGTTTTGTTTAATAATATACGCATGAAATGAAGAATTTTATAAAATAATAAATATTTTAGTGTATTTAAGTTTCATGTACATGAATTATATATGGTATATATTTTTTTGATATTCAAAACTTCCACTTGGAAATAATATTATGTTATGTGACATCACATGGGCCAGTTTCAATGACCTGTTCTCCTTTGATTTTCTTGGTCACTTGAATGTCCTGCCAACTTTCTAGGCCATATATAAATTGTATCTCCTCTCTTGCTGAAAAAAAACCTGCCCTAAATTAAACCTAGTGACCATGTTTGGCGCAATACTAATTGAAGAAATCCAAGAGAGGTACAATCTAACAAAGGGATCTCAACTATAATCTGCATTAGTGTGCACTGATCAAATATTTTTTAACTGAACGGATTCTGCATAAAAAATAATCGACTGAAAAAGAAAAAAACGAGAATAACCAAAAAATTACTTGTTAAAAAATAATTCATTAATATTATTTTATTATGAGCTAGAACCTTGTATTATTTTTTAATAAATATTATTTTTATTTAACATTTTATGTTTTTTAAAAAATAAATAATGAAAGAAACCTCTCCTTCAAATTCTATGGAACCTTAAAACTAAAAAAAAATCGCATATTTAAATATCTTGTAACATCCTTCACATTTGCTCGTCTTCATTCCTTACCTTCATCTGTTTTACTGATAATCTATTCCAATAATTTTAAATAACCCAATTGATAGCTTCCATAGATTTACATAGCTCACATTACACGACATAATACATAAATGATGCTTTTTAGTCTGAATTGCCCGGCACCTGCTACAATTAAACAGGCATCACCAACCCCCTTTCCTAATAAATTGGATAAACTAGGCGTCCCGGTGTTGCCTTCCTTCAACGAATTACTCACATCGATCCCATTGCCAAATGAATTCAAGAAACAACAAACCCAGCAACAAACCCAGCAACAAACCCAGCAACACCAACAGCTTCAGCCACAGCAACAGCCATCCCCTATATCAGCCACTGCTTCATCCCCTCCATACAATTACTACATGATGACGAATGGCAGACGCCATAATTCAGTACCTTCACCAACCCAACTGAATTATACGGCCGTTCCATACATGAGACAACCAAGTCCCGACAAATCCAATGTTCAAACTTCTCCTTTGGGTATGATCGCGATGTCATCGGCTCAACCTCTAGTATCCCCTCATCCAGCATATTCATATCAACCTCCACAATACAGTTACTATCAAAGAGCCCCAATGCAGGGACAGCCGATCATTGCCCTGATACCAGCAGGATACCAATACCAAGTTATTCCAGCCACATCTGGTATGCATCAAATTGGTTCCCCAAACGCAATAGACCTTACACCTGAGATTAAAGTGCGATCTCATTCTTTGGGTGCAACCACCACCTCCACAACTGCTGCAAAGGATTCCAAGAGGAAACATGTATGTAAAGTATGTTCACGCTCCTTCACTACTTCTGGTCATTTGGCAAGACATAATAGGATACATACTGGTGAACGCAAGCATGTATGTCCTTGGCCCACTTGCGATGCAAGGTTTGCAAGGCAGGACAATTGCATGCAACATTATAAGACACACACGAATGGAAAGAATAAACGCTCGAAGATGCCTACAGTACTTAGAGGTAAGCTTAGCCCCAAGTCATTTGTGTAATTAAATGGCAGCAAGGCTAGTGATATTTGTTTGATATGATATATTACGATTGCAGTTATAAAGTTTCAGTTCTTAATTTTAAATTTTTTTAAGGTATCTTTTTCTCAGGTCTGTAGGTTTTTTGGGTTTTACTTTGTTTAGTTAGATATTCAATTATATGAATTGCTACATTTCAAATGTATTATGATTTCAATTGATTGTAATTTAGTGCATTGTAGTAAATTGTGGTGTGTTGGAACAGAGCCTTGTGTCAATTACTCCTTGGGAATTATTTTGATGGAAGGTCCATCTTCCCTTTCAACCCTGAAAATATCTCCTAATAAATGAAAAGTTTAATACTTAAAATGTCACACATCTCTCAATACTATTTTTGGACAGTTGTGATCCCTGAAAAGTAGGAATAATGGAGGAGAAGGAAAGGTTATTAGTCCCAGTGGAGAATAAACAAATAAATAAATGGCAAGTTGCTCCCAACCATGAAAACACAACTTGATAATTCAAAATCTAGAGATAAAACTTTAAGCGGCTATAACGGAAGATCGGATATTCTCAGGGGGTTAGGTAATGTTCATAGTGCAAAAATGTGATATTCATAGTACAAAACTCGGAAGGCTTTGGTTGCAAAATTAGGTTTGAGTGGTAAAGCTAACTTATTTATTTCCGTTTATTTTAAGCTGCCCATATATTTACAAATTTATTACTTAGAGAGTTAAAAGTTAGAACTATCTTCGAACAGTTGGTATTTAAGATGAAAGATCCTCCTAACCCTCGGCCCAAAGCTAAAATTTTTCTTTCTGCCTTGTATTTCAGGGTCAACTATGCCCTGGCAAAAATTTAGCTTTTCGTACAAAGCCAAATTAAAACAAACAGGAATCCAGTTACAAAGACAAAGATATCAAGTTAAAATGCTTTGATTAACCATGAATTGTCCATGTCCCGAGATGCATCGCTTGGTGATTGTTCACTTTTAAGAGCAAGACCCCGTGTTCATTAGTTAAATTGGAAGAAAATCCCCGAAAAGTTTTCTTAGCACCCAGGAGAAACAAGGTTGTTATAACAAGAAGGGGTGAAAACAAAGTCTTTTTGTAAAGGAACTTTTTGAATGATGTGATATAAACAGTAATAACCTTCAGGTGATGCCTGAATATTTTTGTAAGTCAAATATTCAGACTTTTATTTACTAAAGGTCATGTTTCAGAACCTTCATGAAGTATATTTGTCATTTGTGAGAACACAAAATATAAGTGCAACACAACCTTATTCCAAGTTAGTTGCTGCCCACCCACCACCCTTTTCCGTAACAAACCTTACTTTAAAAATATCTTTGAGTTTCACAAAATCAAAACTCACCTGACCCCTTAAATACAAAAACAAAGAAAGGTTCTTCTCCTGGTATAGACAATATCTATAAAATAAATGGATTTTTCTAGGCATAAAAAAACTTTAGATTCTTCTGTCGGTCAAGGTCGTATTTCTGTTTTTCTTAATTCTCCACTTGTTGTAGAAAAATACATAATCTAGGTAAAAAACTAGAGCACTAGTTCGAGAAAGTGAATAGGTGTTTAAATATTGAATTTGTGACTTTTTTAGTGAGCCGGATGAATGAACAGGTCCAATTCCAAATAGTGGATCTTAATTGGTCTCCGAGATATAATATCCTGAAGGGATTGTATGTAGTTAGTTGGTTTCTTGGCCTTCTGGGCAGCTTATCTATTTAATCCAAACCAATGCAAGAATTCACCCAATGCAGTATTCAATTTCTCTTGTGTCTAAATCCATTTCTTGGGTACATCCCTCCCTCTAAGTTTTCATTCTTATGTCAATTTTTAATGGACAATGAAATCCGCCTTCATACTTCAGTTCATTGGTTAGGATAGATAGAATATGGAAATTATTATGTACACAAGAAGACGCATTAGTACAAAACATTTTGTCTTATACGCGTTAAGTATCATAATGTACCAGTATTTCCTTCAATTATATTTCTTACTCAAGAGGCGGGGTGCTTTGTCCAGGAGAATATTTCACTGGTCAAGCAGAAATTTGCAGATAGATGCATTAACTTCAGCCTTTTCTTCTTGAAAAAGAAAAATTGAATGAAACATCAGTTCAGATGTAATTGGAAGAATGTTGATGAGATTTTGTTGTCAAGAGGTGTTTTTCCTTATTGAAGGAAAGCCTAATTTTCAAAAGTATAAGGATTATAGCAGCCCGTGGTTCCTGTGGCCATTGATGTTTTCTGGTCGAAAGGCGGAATTTAGATACTAAATGGTATCAAAATAACAGAAACGAAATATTTATCTCCGCAGTTTGAATACTCTGGTGATCACAGTTCAACCCAGTTCAAACTTACAAGGTTGGAAGTACAAACCATTTCTGATACCAGAATCCATCAAGTCAGATTAAACAAGAAGCGTATTACAGTTCAAAAAGATCCAACATGTTGAACCCTAAATCATCAGGAAGATTCTCCAAAGGATATTATATGCAGGGCACCGCACTAGCGAGAACACCCTAAACTCTTCAGATACGTCACGTTTCCCTGGAATCTAACTTCTTCTAGAAGTTAATGATTTAAGCATATCCGACCTTATATAGAGAATATAGGATTGCGTATTCGAGCAATGTATTGCAAAAAAAGGCTTGTAGTGCTTGTGCAACTTTTCAGGTTCAATATGGGGGAAGTTGTAAATTTTCTCATGTGACATAATATCAGGTAAAAGTATTTTTAGATTAGCCAAATAAAGGTAAAGCGAAATTGGAATGAAATAGAGTTTTGTGGTAGGTTGCATTTTCCATGTGTTTCATTCTGAAAGAAAAAAGAAGGTTGGATGAAGCAAAGTTAGTTGGTCTAGGAAGCTATTAACGTCCTTGTTGCAAGATATGGCTAACTATTATTCGCTAAAACAAGAAGATGAAATTATTGCTTGTGCATTTTGTGTCAGTTTCAGAAGAGTGATACTCTCAATGAAAATAAAACTAATCACAATAATTTCTGAGTAGTGTATTTTTAGCAACTAAAGAAGCATTCAATCGTCTTGCCTATAGTGCCAAGATCAGACCATTTGATAATGTGGTGTTTAAATACATGATAGTTTGTTATGGTGACAAATAAAACATTGCAGATAAAGGTAATGCAGTAGGCGATGATGCAACGCGGAAATATACCACCACTATAAAATAATTGTGCAGGTAATATTACCTCATTAAAAAAACTGTCAATTTCAAGAAATGGTGCATATTTTAACCTGAAATGCATAGTAAGGCTAGATATAAATTTTATATCAACAAGAATATTATTTATCGTGATTTTCGTCATTTGAAAAGTATTTACATCCTATTTTGGTTTAGTCAGGATCGTGAAAGTAGTGAACTGGATTTTAACTGAAACTGCTAAATGAGGAAGTGAACAAATCGATTGTTTCAACTTATTGGGTAACTGAAACTTTTGAAATGAGACGCCCTGGTGTACATGATTTCGTCTAGAATTCACAGGGTTTAACAGGGTCAAACGATTCAAAACAGGCACCGACCGAAATTCTGAGTAGAATTTTCAAGAAAAAGTCGAATAGAGGAGCCCCCAAAACTTTCAAAACTGAAAACGCCTTTAGTTGCTTGAAAGATAGCAAATTATACGAAAAAAAAACGGTCATTCCTAAAATCCTTCCACGATTTGATCAACAAATTGAAATATTTTTTTTTTTGAAAATTTCAGGTCACTCACCTTCTACTTTATCTTTTTCTTTTTCTTTTTCTGGTTGTTTTCCTTACATTCTATATTATTTTATAGAAAGTACCCTTTATGTGAATGAAATGAATTAAGTGGTTGTGACTTCTGGAATTGTTCAACTTTGAAGGGTGTTTATTCTGGTTCTATTTTGACCAATTTGAAACTTATCTTAGTTGTACCTAGTGTACTCTCGTAAAACTTGTTGATAAATCCGATCTGGTTGCATATTTTAATCCGCCATGCATTGGCTACTGTCATGCAGTTTCCATTACATAATAACATCAGGAGGTTTTGGAAAACTTATAAATAATGTTAAATAATATTATATTATTCACAAATAATTAATTATCTGTGAACATAAATAATAATCAGATACCAGGGTGGTGGCTTTTGATTCTATTGTTTATTGAATTCCAAGAAATAATCCGCTTTTATTTTTCTAAAAAAAGGGTTCAACAAAAAAATTATGAATCTTTTTGAGAAATCTCGAACCGCCATACTTAAAAAATATTCCAAAACTTTGCTGAAACAATCAGGAATTGATTCCCTTAAGGGGGGACAAAACCATACAGGGGTTCAGTGTTACGCATTAATAGGGTTTGTTGGACGCCCCAATAAAAGCATCCTCAATTAATACATTTTTAGGTTGTAGCAATTCCCGGAAATCCCCTTGACATCATTAACCACTGTTCTTCTAGTGCACAATAGAGGGATAATAACTAGCAATCACATTCAACCAGCAGTACATATTGACATATCGAAAGGACAACGTCAATATTCTGATAAACTCAGATGAAAAGGTAGATATACTCTCTCCAGCCTTCACCGTTAAACTCTCTATGCCGTTGTTACCACTGGCAAACTCCTTTTTCCACCCACACGCAGTTACATGGTGAATGGCAATCCAAGTTCAAAACAATGTACCTTTCTTTTCGATATTTTTTCGGAGTCATTACTACAACACAATACCACTGTAACTCTTTATTCTAGATAGTATGATTTTATTGTATTGACCATGCATTATTAAGTAGTGTACTGTAGATTGACGCCCGTGCGGAATTGCAAAATAAGCCACTGATCTAAAAAAAATTTCTTTTGTAGATTTCAATGCATATCCTATCTTTGTTTACGATGTTTGGTTGTCCATAAGACGTACGGAATCTATTGAATTCTATAAATAGTGATGGGCAGATATACTTCCCAACGCATGATGGAGTTTTTGGTTCACTACAACTTTGTGACGCTCTTTCTGTAGTATAGTGTCGAATTGTTTAATCATCCTTGTCAAAATAGTGTGGGACGTGTTAGGGGCATATATTTTTATAATCTTAAATCTTAGAAGCACCAACCCTACTTAAATCGAACGATCCAGCCAAAGGATGCAATAAAAAAATAATCAATGTTTTGATCGTCATCGCTTTTGCATGAAAGCCGATCGCAGAGTGTATATATTTTAAATATTTTAAAACATTGAAAAAATTCAGAATTAGTGATGCCTTGGTGGAAGATGTTTTCCTCTGAGGGTTGCAATCAGGGGAAGTCATATTTTTTTATGCAAATGATTCTCTTGGGGGTCATCTGGAAAAACTGTATATTCCGTTATCTCTGCCCACATTTTTGAATACCAAAGAAGAAACGGGTATCTACCGCCTTAAAATCTGTCTCATTTTTGTTTTCATCAAAAGAACAGCTGCGAACTTTTAGTGAATGGATAACATTTCGTGTTTCAGAATAGCTAAACATTTATTTTTCTTGGAATGTAGGAAAAGACTGGATACAACTTGCTTTCATCATGACATCATCTTTATGTATCTGTTTGTCTTCTCCCTGCTATTGATTGCAAGCCATTTGATTGATCATGTCTAAATATCACTCAAAAATATCTCAATACTTTTTTTGGTTGAACAATAGTATTATTATTAGTCTTGATTTGAAAGGTGTTTTTTCCCACAGGACTATTATCTTGACGAAGGTTCAGGCATAAAAATATTTTTTTAATAAATAACTATTTTTTTGCATGGAAATGCACTATTTTTATGCACTTTGTCTCCAGTACAATGGAGGCAAAGGGGTCAACAAGTCTCAGGGTTTACACATTTCCGCATTACCTAAAAAGACATTCCCTTACACTTCCGCCTATTCTAAGTAAAAGCTACTCGCAAAAAAGAAATGACTAATGAAGCTTTGTTATCGTCTGTATCGTGTTGTATATTGACATCTATATAATCTTTATCCCTAGTCAAATAGACGATCATAAACATTTTCGAAGAAATGAGTACCGTTTATTTCTTTATCAAGGGTATAGCTGAATCCGTTAATGAACAACTTGTGTAAATTCAACCTAAATTCCACATCACCACCGTCAACTAATTGTTCATCCTGGTCCGCCTCTGCATCACCACGATTCAAGTTAACCAATTTCTGAACTAATCCGTCAATATAATGACCCATGCTCATTGGAATGTAGGTATACATAGATCTCTTGAACTTGCAATCTACTTCGGTTTGAGGAGTATAGGTGTCATCATCATATTCTTCTTGGTCTATTGTCTGTATGTCATAACATTTAAATCTCTTGCCAGTACGATTTGAATGGAAATCCCATAGTTTATTTCTTAATGGGAAAGACAAATGGTTTAACTGTGTTATGAGGTCATCTTGAATCATACGCTGGCTTAGATTATGAGCTATAGTAGTAAATATATGGGAACAATTTACATCACGATACATGCCAAGCTCGGCATTGAAATATTTGTGATACATCAAATATTTGTCGATTTTTCCCAAGGATTTTTCACAATGCAGACACTTGCATCCATTCCACATAATATGATTCATATGTTGTTCATAACCTGCAAATGATTCAAATAAATTTGGTAGGATGAGTGTTAATTTATGGGAATTGATAATCTTGGGAAGAACAACCATGAAGAGTCGCCATCTTCTCCAATAGTTTCCGTCGACCCCGTCAGGGAAATCACCTAGAGGTAAGGTACAATGTTTAATCGACAAATATGAGAGCTTAGGTGATACTAACAAGACATTTGTTAAGAAATTGAAGGTGTTAAGATCAAACACTTCGTTTGCTTTATGGGTAGGAAAAATATCACCTTGAATAATTGAAAGTTTCGATAAATTTGGACATTCTGGAATCAAGTTATAAAAGTCAATAACATAATCAGTGACATCTTGTTTATTTCCAATTACCAATTCTAATTCTTTAATGTTGTCCCACTTTATCAACTCAAAGAGTTGCAAATTCAACTCCCATTCTTCCAAACTGAACACGATTTTTATCCTTTCTAACTTCGGGAAGTGAATCTTATGTCTCAAGCAATTGTGATTCATCCAATTCCAATATATTTCTCGATCATTGGGTAAAATCAATGACTTCAAATTTCTTGTAAATTGATCTAAATTATTCATGGTTACGTTTTTACCAACCAAAATTTCTTCAACTTGACTTTGATATTCGACTTCGTCTTGATCCACTACTATCGAATCAAGCTTCAAAGAACTCATATTTAGTTGCTTTCTCAATTCATAGTCACCGATATAAAACTTCTTCACGTTCTTGACTAGACAAATCAATTCCTGTATCACACCCACCATCTCTTTATCATTGGAAAATTCATCACCAAAAACGTGGATCTCTTCAATATATCCTATTAATTGGGAATTTATGAGCAAACTCTGTACCAAAACTTTTAATTTCGCCAAAATCATACGATGTTGGATCTCTTCCAGAAATACTTTTCCATAATTATGAGCAAACCCATAAATAGTAGTTCTGGTACTGTCTTGAAAATCACTTTCACGGCCACGAATGTCTCCACGTAACGGAGGATCAGCCTGGATGACTATGTGTCGATATAGTTGGCGCAAACATGGTCCATAGAATTCATAGTTTGTTAATGAAAGATTGATGAGGGATTGTTGGGGAAGACAGTTAATGATTTTCCCTTGAACTTTCTCGGGAAGTTCAAGTAATGATTTTATTGCCATTATTCTTATTTAAGTTTGTTCGTAATCTGGTTTGTCGATTATCTGAATGCCTGTTGTGGTGGTGGTATCCGATGATCGAAATTCCTATGGAGAGATTTTTCACATCTTACCTTTGTTGGGGAAATGGAAACCAACATTTCTAGGTTTTCCGGATTCGTTGGTAGCGCCATGTAATCATGTAATTTTGTTTTATTCTTTTTTTTCACTCGATGTTTATAGTTGCAAAAAATCTAGTTGCATAAATATATTTTCATAGGTTCAAGGGACACGTTGATGAGGTTTTAAAGGGCTTTTGTCCTTGTGATAATTTGATCATTGTTCCACTGTTGTAAATACAGAGTTCAAACCAAAATCAACAAAATCAACGAATTACAATAGAAAGTTTCTTTTCGGATAAGATGTACTCCCCATAGCGCGACCTATTTCGTAGCTAGTTTGTAAACTAAACCAAAAATACGACGTCTTCAACAACTTAGAAGTACATACCATAGATATTGATATCTAAGTATAATTAAATTCTGGGCACATACCCTACTAATTGTAATAAAGGTAGAGAATATGAACCAAGCTCGTGTTATCAGGCTCATACATTTGTCCTAATGAGTAGTATTCATTCATAAACATGTTATCCTTAAAAAACGTTGTTTGAATGTGAGTATTCTTCAGAAATCCAAAATCACTCAAGCAAATGTTTTCAATTTAAAAACCTTCCATCCAATTTAAGACTTCTTTGCTGTAATTAGCAGAAGAAAAATAACGGTTATGAACCTGGCCCCTAGTGCATAATGAATACGGAATTACATTCGGATATGCAAGAAATACTAAATCTAATATCGACTCATCTTGTAACACGTTAACTCAATTCCGAAGGTGGGGCTTGTGTGTACCGGTAAAATTTCAGGAGTGTACCCTTACTGAAATTTATAGGCATATGAAACCATTAAGAAATTTTGTTTCAAATTGACTTATATGCAATAATCAGTATTGAGAAATAAAACAGCTTTTATTCAAATTAATTTCAGGCTGATTTTTAACTTCGGGGGTTGGTAGAAACTTCAGTAAACCGTCAGCTAAACGCTTGAATTCATCTCAATTTTGATGAAGACCATGTAAGTTCATGACTAAATATTTTCTCGAATATTTTCAATTTCAAAACCAAAAAAATAAAAAAGGCATATTTCCTTTTGGTTAACGAGCCCTGGTGAAGGGAACCTTCGAACAAACCTTATCAAACCTTGCAGGAACCCGTTCCACATGAGGCTCTATTTTATAATCAGAAAGATTATATCTTACTTTTAGATATGGTTTGGAACTGCATTCTTGCCGTAATTTAGTAATGATCTAACCTATATCCTATATTGAGGGACATTTTGATAAGGGAGTTTTTGATCTGAACCAGGCTAGAACTAAGACTACAAGCCGAGAACACCTAGAATTACTATCTTTTTGCCAATTGTTTTAAATAAAACAAAAATAAAGCAAGTCTTCTAAACAAGAAAGATCATTTTCAGTAAGAAGACGCGTTTATATTTCCACCAGTAACCAACGCTCGATTACTTGTTGGAGCATGGCTCAGAAAACATTTCGTACTCTTTGATTAGAGGGGTGTTTTTTTTGGTTGTTGTCGCAATAGTGAATAGTTACAAAACCCATGTAGGGGCCGATTTAGGTCGATTTACAGGTGACTCGAAACTTTCCAAAACGACGCATTAAGGATACAAAACAAATAAATGAGTTTCTTAGATGATCTACTCAAAAGAACACTCAAAAATAAGAAAATTACCTTCACTACTAAATTCAAACAAGTTTTGTCCTGTTTGAAAATTGTCAATTCCCGTCAATATATTTGTTCAAGTGACAATCTTTAAAGGAAACTCATCGAATATATTTTTCGAGATTTGGTTAGTAGCTAAAGTCGAGTACATTGGCTAAATTCATGCTTGTAGATTATGAATTCTGGAGCTGCCCTGAAGCAACCACATGGACTGTAAAGGTTCTGCAAGTATCCAAGAAAAAAAACAACTCGTAAACAAGTATGTTTTTGTGATACCGTTGAAAGCCCCGTTCCATTCTTCTACGGCTTTAATGCAAATCGTACAATGGAGTTAAAAGACAATACATCAGCAAATGTAAGAAGAAAACCTGTCTCAGTATCATGACGAGAAATATTCCTGTAATCTGAAGGAGGCAGACTCTTGAAGGACATTTTGTCCATTAATGATTTCATCTCCGCCTAAAATTGTACTACTTTGTGAAACATCCAAACAATAATACTCTATGCTATGTACTTGCCGTTGAAAGCCAAGGCTAAGATAAGAAAATGAGGTGCATATAAACATATTACGTTTCTTTCTTGATTATAAATACTCCGGAAGAAAGAAAAATCGGGTTTACCTTAAAGCCTGCGCCCGAAAATTGTCAATGGGTTTTTTGTGGTGGTAAATATAAATGTGGAATTAGGAAACACCACCGGAAAGTAAAAATCAAAACTTCAACTTTGGTAGAAAAAAAAAATAATTATCGGATTTATATTTCGGTATGAATGGATATATCCGTTCTGGTTGCTTTCACTAGATCCACAAAGATCCCATTCTCTCTCAACATTACAGTAATTCACTTTTCTTCTGGTCAAGGATGGAGATGGGAATAATCACATTTGAAGAAGATATCAAGTTATTTGCTCGAGGAAATACTTTCACATCATCATAGAGTGAGTAAACAGTCAGAGTAATGTCATTGCCATTCATATTGCTTGATTCCTTTAATAACCTAAAAGAGAAGTTCCCTATTGCTAATCCGTCGTAAAACAACAGTGACGTTCTCTCTTTTTTTGCTATCTCCTTAGCCGTTCCTTGTTCATTTCAACACAATTATTTCGGATCTCATATCAAAAATTTCGGTGATGCCGTTCACTGTTTGTTTTTTGTTGCACTCCCGAGAACAATAGAATTTTTTTTTCTTTTTTTCATTCAACTTCAAAGTTTTCCATTTACTTTTATAAACCCTTGATTGCTGTCTACTTTCCACCAGAAAGCATTTTATAGTCTCCCCTGCTCATCCTTCCACTAATAAATAATGACCTCACAGGAAGATAACTTATCTAAGACTATGCTGACTTTATCACACAGCATGTCTTCATCATCATGTGAACAGAATAATCGTTCGATTAAATCTCGAAGTGACCCCACTTGTGACGAAGATGAGGAGAATTTAATTACTGAACCAAAAGCATTCCAAGGTACTGAAGAAGATTTCGAAGAAATAAAGTCACATTCGCAAGATCCATATTTATATAGAGATGAACTTACAGAATATGAAGCAAACTCTATTCTTTCACGATCATTATCAAGACGACTTACCGGAGCTGAGGAACTTCTTTCCGAAGCAAGAACTACTGATGAACCATTACCTCTAATGGGTGGAGATAAGCCATATCCACCTTTATTAGGTGACAGAACACCATATGCTGTCATGTTTGATGGTCCTGATGATCATACCCATCCCCACAACTATCCTACTTGGAAGAAGATTTTATTCTGTTGCAGTGTTGGTATGGCCGCACTTTCTGTATCAATGGGTTCGGCTATGTTTGCCGAGGCCGGACAAGAATTAATGGAGATATATCATATTGGAGTAAGTGTAGCTGCATTAGGTACTTCATTATTTGTTTTTGGCTTTGCCAGTGGTCCGGTCATTTATGGACCACTTTCTGAATTATTTGGTAGAAAAATTATTATGGTTCTTTCTGGGTTTGGATATGTTTGTTTTTCATTTGCTGTTGCTACCGCTAAAGATCTTCAAACAATTATGATTTGTAGATTCTTTGCTGGGTTTATTGGTGCAGCCCCATTAGTTGTTGCTCCTGCTGTCATGACTGATTTATTCGCGGCAAAAGTTAGAGGTACTGCAGTTTCAATCTTTGCCATGATCTTATTCGGAGGACCTATGCTTGCACCTATCATTGGAGGATTTATAGTCAAGAACCCCGACTTGGGATGGCGTTGGACCTCATATATCTGTGCCTTGATTGGTGTTGTTGCTGTTTTAATGAATGTATTCGTGTTGGAAGAAACTCATCATCCAATCATTCTTGTACGTAAAGCTGAAGCTTTACGTCGTCGTACTGGGAATTGGGGTATTTATGCTCCCCATGAAGAACTTACATTATCACTTGAAGAAATTGTTGAGAAAAACATTGCAAGACCGTTAAAAATGTTATTTACTGAACCGATTATTTTCCTTGTCAGTTTGTATAATGCTTTTATTTATGGTATGTTGTATATGTTCCTTACGGCTGTCCCATTAATCTTCATGGGTAATTATGGGTTTCCTCAAGGTGTTGGTGAGTTGCCGTATATTTCTTTATTGATTGGTGTATTCTCTGGAGGTGTTATCATTATTTATTTTGAAAAAAGATATAATGTTGCTATGGATAAGAATGGAGGCCGCCCAGTTGCAGAAGAAAGATTACCTCCTATGATGATTGGTTCTTTAACGTTTGTAATTGGTATTTTCTGGTTGGGTTGGACAGGTGATTATCCAGATAAAATCCATTGGATTGTTCCAACTATTGGAGCTGCTTTTGTTGGAAATGGATTAATGTTGATCTTCTTACCTTGTATGAACTATATCATTGATTGTTACTTGTACTTGGCTGCTTCTGCATTGGCTGGTAACACTTTCTTGAGATCCTCTTTTGGAGCTGCATTCCCATTGTTTTCCAGACAAATGTTTGTTAATATGCAAATTAGATATGCTGCAACTTTGGTTGGATGTGTGGGGATTGCCATGATTCCAGTGCCATTTTTGTTTTATAAATATGGTAAATACTTGAGACTGAAGTCTAAGTACGCCTTATAAGGTTATTTATCTTGTTTAACATAAAAAACATTCATAGATCTTAATAAATAGTAATTATTGTAAAAACTTCTAGTGAATTTGTAAAGAACGGAATTGTGAAGTGGTTTTCCGAACCATTCATTGAAGAGAGCTTGAAAAAAAGTATTCTTAAACGATATCAACTTACCAAAAACTACAAGCTCCCACCCACACACACACACACGACAAAGGATGAGGATACCTAGCAGGTCGTTCAATACTACTGCCATCTTACTTGCAAAACCAAAACATGCAGCAGTGGTCAAACCAAAGTATTTAGGTCGTCCTTCCAACAATCTTTCCGCGGGTCTTGTAGGTCTTGCCAATGTTGGAAAATCCACCTTCTTTCAAGCCCTTACACGTTCCAAACTAGGAAACCCAGCCAATTATCCATTTGCCACTATTCAACCTTCGCAAGCATTAGCTCGTGTGACTTCTGAAAAATTGGATCATTATCAACGTATATACAATTCATCTAAACAAATTCCATCAAGTTTAACGATTTGGGATATTGCTGGATTAACCAGGAGAGCATCGGAAGGTGAAGGGTTGGGGAATCAGTTTTTGAATGATATTCGTCAAGTTGATGGTATTTTCCAAGTGGTTCGAGGATTTGTTGATGATGAAATTACACATATTGAAAATAGTGTTGATCCTGTACGAGACTTATCGATTGTGAGTGATGAGTTAATTCTTAAAGATTTAGAAATTGTCGATAGTGAGATTGAGAAGGTGAAGAAACTGGAGAAACGTCCTGGGAATAAGGCTATTAGTGAAATGAAGTATGATGTGTTGAATAAATTGAGTGATCATTTATGGAATGGACAGAAAGTGAATGGGATGGATATTGGATCCATGTCAGATGATGAGATTACATTTATTAATTCGTTGAATTTACTAACTGCTAAGCCTACTGTTTATTTATTGAATGTGAATGAACAGGATTATGCCAAGGGTGAAAATGAATTCTTGACTGGGGTACAAGAATGGATCTTGGAGAATAGTAAGAATGATGAGGTAATTCTTGTAAGTGCAAAGCATGAGACTTCATTGGCTGAATTGGAAGGTGAAGAATTGGCTGAATATATAGATTCAATTGGAAAAGATACTTGTATTAGTCAAGTTGTCGATGAAATGAGAAATGTGCTTAATTTGATTTCATTTTATACCTGTGGAGATATTGAAGCTAGACAATGGACAGTTAGACGAGGGAGTACTGCACCTGAGGCAGCTGGAATGATTCATACTGATTTACAAAAGACGTTTATAAACTCGATTGTATATAAATGGGATGATTTATCTAAGTTGGATAAGTTTGAAGAAGCTAAGATGAAATCGTCGGGAAAGCAACATAGACATGGTAAAGAGTATGAGGTTGAAGATGGTGATATCTTGGTTATCAAAGCTGCTGGTGGGAAAACGAGGTAGAGAGTGTATATATTGAAGGGTAGATTATTTGTATATATTGAAGTATAGAACATGTAAATAGCTAGATGATTAATTTATAATCTGCTCTTGGAAATGATTTCAGTGAGGAGGATGGTACACTCCATTTTAGGAATACGATCATGTGCTGTACGGAACATGGTGCTTATCTACTCGATTTCATTTGCGGTATGGAAAGATTGACGAGAGAAAAGTATAGCATGCGAAGTTTAGTAAGTTAAAATTACCTGTTTAGGGAATACGAGTGCAATCGGAGTGTGTACACTAGTGGAACCCTTTGTTTATGAAAAATGAGAGAGAGAGATAATAACCCAATTTGTACATCTGTTTCAAGAAGGTATAACTTCATTATTGTCAGTCGGGAACAATCACTTTTGTCCTAACATGTATAAGAGTGTATCCCAACAAAAAAGTATTGAGAAAAGGGCAGCGAAGGGCATGGGGACCAATAAAGTTAAGGGTCTACCTTTTCTGGACTACAAAAGAAGTATCTCACCCCATTGTATCACAACCTTTTTCGCTTTCCTTCATGTCTCTCCCTCTCCCTATCTCCCTCCTCTCTCTCAGACACCCACACTCCACCTCTCTCTCCCCCATGTGGTATAAACATGGTTCTTCATTGTTGTTGACGTCAAACAGAAAAATAAATTTTTTGATAAGAAAAAAAATTTTCAATAAAAAAAAAAAAA
>LQHL01001759.1:24075-38539 GCA_001655755.1 Hemisphaericaspora haegerdaliae
AAAAAAAAAACTTTAAACTCAGTGAGCCTTGGAAATTGAAAAACCGTCAAACTCTCCCTTCAATGATTCTTTATGCAACCACCTCAAGAATCATAACTAATAGAGTACCTTATATTTATACTTCTACTGCTATATCTACTGGACACATTGTACATACTCACATGATATCTTCAGTTTACAATTATTTCTTTAATAGATCATCATCATCACATCATTCTGTTTCAATAAGAAATTATTCAACTAATAATCCAACCATCTCAAATGATTTGGCAAATACTTTCCATCCTAGATTGAAGACGATTTTCCAACAGTTGGATTCAATAGCTCCACGGTTTTTATTGAAACTGGGCGATATTGATATTTTATCAGAACCAGGTGAATTTTATAATACTTTAAAACAAAAGATTGGTACTGCAAAGGATAGAATTTATTTATCTTCATTATATATTGGGAAATCTCAGCATGAATTGATTCAATGTATTGATGATGCTTTAACTGAAAATCCTGATTTAAAGGTTCATGTTCTAACTGATGCGTTAAGAGGTACTAGAGAAGCTCCTAATAATCCATGTTCTGCCAATCTTTTAGTTCCATTAGTTGAAAAGTTTGGAAAACATAGAATAGATATAAGAATGTATCATACTCCTCATTTGGCAGGTCTTACCAAATCAGTTACTCCCAAACGTATCAATGAAGGTTGGGGTTTACAACATATGAAATTATATGGGTTTGATAATGAAATTATTTTATCAGGGGCTAATTTATCAGAAGATTATTTTACTGACAGACAAGATAGATACTATCTTTTTAAAAATAAATCAATTACTGATTATTATTATAGAATTCATTTGGCAATTTCTTCATTATCATATCAAATAGTGGATACTAAACAATTGAAACAAGGGTTTAGATTGAGTTGGCCAACATCAAATAAATCTTGTGAACCTCATATGAATCGTGAAAGATTTATAAGTGATTCTTCATATCTTTTAGAACCAATCTTAAAACAACATATTCTAACATCATTTGATGAATTTCTGGATCATGAAAATTATGATACTATAGTATACCCAGTGTCTCAATTTACACCATTGTTTCCAAATATGCAAGATTGTTCAACTGAAAAACCAGCAATCTTAAGAATTTTAGCATATTTAGATTCTTCTAAAATTAAATGGTGGTTTACTGCAGGATATTTTAATATGTTACCTCAAATTCAAGATAAATTATTAACTGGTAAAGCTCAAGGGGTAGTCATTACTGCATCTCCAAAGGCTAATTCATTTTATAAATCGCCTGGTGTTTCATATTATCTTCCTGAAGCTTATTTGTTATTTGCTAAGAAATTTTTAGAAAGAGTGAAACAAATGGGTAAATCATCGTTAATTACAGTTTATGAATGGCAAAATGGTATTGTGAACACTCCCGGTGGATGGTCATATCATGCAAAGGGACTATGGGTCACTGTTCCAGAAGAAAATGAACCAAGTATTACAGTAATTGGATCATCAAATTATACTAAACGGGCGTATTCTTCAGATTTGGAAAGTAATGCAATTATCATTACAAAAGATCCAGAGTTGAAACATAAAATGAAACATGAAATTGATCATTTAATGGAAAACGTTACTGAATTGAAATTAGATGATTTCCAACCAAAACCTATCAATGTGCCTGTAAATAGTGAGGTAATTGTTAAGGAAACAAACGAACAACAACAACAACAACAGCAGCAAGATCAAGAACAAGTAGAAAAAGAACAACCACCTCAGTATGCCGTCGATGAAGATAGACACATCAGTTATGGTGTGCATCTTGCTGTTAAATTATTAGGTGGCAAATTGTAGTATATAAAGTTCCATGTTTAGTCATTGAATATGCATTTATTGAAATAAAAATTATTATTTTATCATATCACAGATATCCTCTATTTTATTCCTGTCCAACTGTCTATAAATATACTTTCTTTATCGGTTCAAGTCAGGGCGATTCGTTGATAGTCTTCTTTATGAGCGGTTCTCTATCAAAGTTAATGGTATGTCAAGGTTGGGGTCCAGCAGTTATATAGATGATACAGAAAGAGGGAACTGTTGCGGGATGTAATCCTGAGGTCCTACCACCCTCTTACATTTCGCTTATATAAAGTGAAGAGTTTTTCCCTCTATATATCGATCTCGACGACGAAATGCCACGGTCGTCGCTAGACATGAAATATATGGTACACATCCTTACATACGCTCATAGGAGAACTATATATAAGCACCGAGCGGCGCATACAGTCCATCATTTAACATTGCAGTTTGATGTATGTATAGATAGAGCAAATACAATGAGTGTATTAAAGCAGATAAGAGTTTTAGCTATAAATACTATACTGGCTATTGATAAGCATTTTGCCAGCAATTTAAGAACTATGTTCATTATAGAATTAACTAGTGTATCTGTCAACTGACATATGTTTTTGTCACTGAGTATAGAGCGGCATACGCTCGTGGATGCATTACAGAAATTTATAATTAAACTTTGATATTTATAAATAATGTTAAAGTTCAAATATAATTTGGAACAATTATTTAAATGTTATTGTTTCCTAATATTCCAATCAAGAATCAATATGAAATTCATTAAATATCAAATATAAATATGAGAGAAATTGTCACTTGTAAGATATCATGAACTATATAGAATTAACTGACTATAAGACCAATATTATATATTAAATAATTTGGTTGTTAGTATTCGTGTTCTATAATCCTTGAGTTCCAGGCTTCAGCAAATAGATTTGATTCATCTGGATAAATTGTGGGGTAATTATTAGAATTTCCAATCGCCATTTTCTTAGGTTCCCAACAGGTATTTGAAGTTAGTGCTTAGTATCTCAATTACTTCAATTCCAAAATATCCAAAGGGATTACCAGCGTTGACTGAAGAAATTGTTTATAACTTGTTGGAAAAGGAAAAGGAAAAGGAAAAGAAACAGGAAAAGGAAAAGGAAAAATGGGTATCATGATGCTGCTACTTCATTCCACCCTGGAGCAGAGGCCTGGGTTGACTGAAGACATTGTTTATAACTTGTCGGAAAAGGAACAGGAAAAGGCAAACGAAAAGGAAAAATGGGCAATGCAATTAAAAGAAGATGGTAACAATGAATTCAAAGCTAAGCAATATGAAGAAGCAATTGAATTCTACACTACTGCTATAAAAATAAAGCAAGATCCAATTTTTTATGCAAATAGATCCGCATGTTATGCTGCTTTAGAAGATCATGTAAATGTCATTAAGGATGCTACTGAAGCTATTAAGATAAAACCAGACTATACTAAATGTTTTTTGAGAAGAGCTGCTTCATATGAACAAATTGAACAATATGAAAATGCTATATTTGATTTAACTGCTTTTGTTATCTATGAAGGATCTTCAAATAAACTGATTGAACAAGATTTGGAAAGAGTTTTCAGAAAGCATGCTACTAAGATTGTTGAAACAAAACCAAAGAAATTAGCATTACCATCAGCTGCTACCATTGGTAAATTCTTCAATTCTCTTGCTAAAGAAATTACTCCAGAAGGCGTTAATGAAGAAAGTGAAGGTGGTGATAGATTCTTATATGAAGCTTTAAATAAGATCAATGGTAACACTCAAGATGGTTACGAAGAAGCTGATTCTTTAATTAATCAATCAATTGCTGCTTATGAAGAAAATAGTGAAGGTAAAGAAGGCCCTTATTCCGTTGCCTTGGAATACCTTGCTGCTTTCCATTTCTTAAAGAATGATCCTGATAATGCTGCTGCTTCCATTGAAAAGGCGATTGAACTAAAACCAAGAGCAAGATCTTATATTTTCAGAGCTTTATTTAATGCTGATAAATCATCATACGATGAAGCTCTTAAAGATTTCCAAAGAGCTGAAGATTTGGATCCAGAGTGTCCAGATATCTTTTATCATTTAGGTCAATTGTATTATCTTACCGATGATTTAGATAAAGCCGAATTTAATTACACCAAGGCCAAACGATTGAATCCAGAAAATATTTATGCTTATATTCAATTAGCTTGCATTGCTTATAAAAAGGGACTATTTGACCTTGCAAATGAAAAATTCACTGAAGCTCTATTGAAATTCCCAACCTCTTCGGCAGTTCCAAATTATTATGGTGAAATTTTATCTGATAAATGTGATATTCAAGGTGCAGTTAAACAATTTGAAATTGCCAGCAGATTACAAGAAAACTTTGGTAGATTTTCAATTGGTGCATTACCTTTAGTTAACCAAACCACTGTCATTTCAAGAGAATCGTTAGAAAGACTTACAGAAGCTGAAGAATTATTAATTAAAGCATGTGAATTTGATCCAAAATCAGACATGGGTAGAATTTTATTAGCTCAAATTAAAGTACAAAAGGATGAACTTGATGAAGCAATTGCATTATTTGAAGAATCTTCTGATTTAGCTGGAAGTTTTGAACAAAAAGTTCAAGCTACGTTATTTGCCGAAGCTACTAAGATGCAAAAGAGAACTAAGAATGATCCTATCTTGGCTGCTGAAATAAGAAGACAAAGAAATCCATTCTAATTTTTATAGTCTACTAATGGTTGTTATTATAGGTAACTAGTACAAGAAAAAGATAATAAAGCTTATGTATATAAAAATTATAAAGGGGAATCCTCAATCTCTTTATGTGAGTATCTGATTATTTAATGAATGAAGTAATATACGGCGAATGGTCAATTGGCGGAAAAACTACTATCTATTGAATTTGATAATCTATGGCCACTACCTTTTACTTCAAATATATTTACAATTTAATAACCAATTTGTTTAAATAACTAAGAAATATCCCCATCCCCCCTCCCCCCAGTCTCTTTGTTAGATTAAGATTAAAATAATTTACATCATGAAATTTCGCACCCAACAAAAAGAATTGTTTGTCTGGTCGGTTGCAAAAAATATAAAGATCTCTTCAAAAAAACGTTAACATATCTTTCTTTTAACTATAGTAAAGAATAAAGCATGTATTTAAATACCCAGCTTTGGTTTCAATTCGAAGTTGTACTAACAGTTCTTCCAGCCACTTTGACAATGCAGTATACACGCCGTGCAGTTGAATATGTCCAATTGTTAATAATGCATATTTCCATTCTTGTAAGAACTATATCCATTTTTGAAATTCCCCGTTGGAATCCAACCAACTTAGAAAATATGGTTTATTATAGGAATATTCTAAGAAACAGGGAATCCGGAGCAATCATACCTTTATATCGCCCCCTGTATATACCACCGGGACCTATTTACGGTTCTATTCTAAATATGTTCAGAATGCAAACTCCAGCACAACGATTTGATATACAAGTTTATTTTAGCCGATTAAGAAATATATCCTCACATTCAATCACCTCCACAGAAACTGAGACCTTTAGAACTAAAATTTTAAGAAACTTTAGGAAGTTTAAAGACTCAATGAAAAGAATCGGTACTAGTATAGATAAGATGGTAAAGACGCTAGTGAAAAAATGTATTCGACGGATTCGTCAAACGGGTTGGACTGCTCGAATAGTTTCTGTGGCGAGCAATTTATTTTTCATAATATTCAATTCAATGCACGGGGGTATCTCATTTCCTATATATAAGCCACTGTCCTAGGCCGTTGTGTGGTCGTGGAATACCTTTTTTCACTAGCGTCTTTACGATCTCAACTATCCTTGTACCAATTCTTTTCAATTTAAACTTCCTAATGTTTCTTAAAGCTTTAGTTAAAAAGTCCTCGGTCTGTGTGGAGGTGATTGAATGTCAGGATGTATTTGTTAATCGACTTACATAAGATTGTATATCAAATTCTGGAGCTGGTGCCTGCATTCTCATGAGATTTAGAAGAGAATCGTAAATTCGTCCTGTAAGTAGATACACGCTGCGATTTAAAGGGATAATTGGTCCATTTGGCCCTGTTCTGATTATATTCCTAAGCGAAACAATATTTGCCTGGTTGGTTTGATTCCAAAGGGGATTTTGAAAAATGGTTGTGATACTTCTAACAAGAATCGAAATATATACATGATAAGCATTTGCATATACTCGACTATACGGCCTGTATACCGCATTTTCAACTTTTAGTACAACTTCGAAGTAAAACAAAGTCTGGATCTTTAAATGCATACTTAAATGGATGAAATCAATTCCTATAGTTAAGAACAAGACATTATAACCACTTATCTGAAAACATGTTTTATACTTTTTTTTGCAACCAACCAAATATTTAATTCTATCCATTTGACCAACTGAACATTATCGGTATATTGAATCCACATTCATTATTGTTGATTTGATCAGTTGCTACCTGTTCTACAATTCTATTACTGAGATTGCAATCGGTCTATATCAGTCCACTAACAAGATCAAATAAATGATTATTTCTGATACCGGGCATTCTTGGAATATTCAGTACAAAAGAAATCGTTGTGGTTTCAGGAATTTCTGGAGGTTCGTTTCAATTAATGAAACCAAGAACTATTGTTGCCAATTCTTATTTTTGACTAGAAAGTTAGTAAAGTACTGGTTATTTTGTAAATACCCTTTGACATTATAATGAATAATCTCTAATCTTTTTCTAGTTGACATGCATTGCAGCTGGATTGATAATTAGCATACCAAAAGTAGCCATGTTAACCTTGAGCACAATTGTTGGAATGATTGTTATTGGCTTTATGATAATTCATGCACCTTAAACTAAATGGGTAGAATCTAGCATTTATATATGTGGCAAAAACCCCTCAATCACGGAAATTCAGGGATTTCGATAAATTATCTACATTTCCTATTGAACAGATCACAGATCATATTATATTGTTGAATAATTTCTTTGAATTAATTTAAAGTTATCGATTTAGATTATTCTACTGAATTTGTTTTTACCAACATTATTACATGCGTCTACTTGCTAGTATTACTGGAACCCATTCTTGACTTAGTCCTATTAGTTTATAGAGTTAATACAGATTTGTTTTATCTAACCTTACACTACGTGGCAGCTTTTGAATCTCGTTTTCCAACATATTGACACGACCCATCCCCACATCCTTCAAAGAAAAAGAACTATTAATAGAAAATATCCAGTACACGATATAAGGGGATAGAATATGAAAAGGGATAGATCGAATACCCCGCGATCTACAAGTTGAAGATCTCTTCCACTCCATTCTGTTCTGTTGTCTGGGTTTTCAGATTTTATTGTTTCATTCTTCAATGTCCTCTCTTAGCAATACTCCAAAAAATTATTCTAACAAGATTCAAAGATTTTATCGGTTCAGAATTGTTGCAAAATAATGAGGTCAATATGCATCTTGCGGTTTCTTTTATTCACAAGGCTATAATAACGACAAATTGCATTGATCTAGGTGATTATCATTATGTAACAGTGGCCTTCTGGGTTGAACTTATGATATTTACCTTAAATTCATCATTAGAATGCCCCAGGATATTGATTGAGAGTAGCAAAAATTGTTAGACAATAACAGTAGGAAAATAATCCATGTTCAAGGAAATACAAGGTTAAGAAATGTGGGGTTGATGTTACATACAGCCAATGGGGACTATGAGTTGTGAGCTTGCAGTCTTCAATAGTATGGGATACCTCGGTTGTTATTTCAATTTGGGTATTCCAGTTATGCATTACTGGTGAAGTGTATAGAATAATTAAAACATCTATATTTCTCGAATATTGTTCTTGAAGCAGTCAATGCAAGGGTCTTTACGGTCTATTATACCAGCCGAAACACTGGAAACCTTGTTAATAACCCATATATGTCTGTTTGTTTCCTCTTTTCAATAGTCCCGGTAGCCTATGTTTCATCCAACGCTGTTTTCCTAACACTAATTAAAAATGTATTTTTGAATTAGAAACCTAGTATTATATCACTTCAGTAACATTCAATTGAATTAATATGCAAATTATTCCTTTCGGAAAGACAGACTTGGGGATCTCAATTGGTTGTGCTTTCCATCGTATTATTTAGTATGCTAGCTTGTTTGTTTAGTTGCTTGGTCAATTGAAGCTTCCTGATTACAATCACTATTTTGATCATGTTCTCTATTTTCGCATCCATATATAAAAGATGGAATATCCTCCCATGATCAATTAATTTGCTATCCAATGAACTATTATCTAGGCCTTGTGAGATATTTGCAAAATTATCCTCAGTAAATTGGTTAACTCTACATAGTCAAAGGCATCCAAAGAGTAATTCAAATCAAGAACATTCAATGATTGAAAACTATCATACAATTCCAGCCATTAACACATGTAGCAATCCCACAGAGACTTCAAGTAGAATTGATAATGAAAGATCAACGAAAACTAACAAGATCTACACACCAGGGAAGGTAGATTATTGCATGGGAGTATATGTAGCGATATTGGTTGTATTGATTATGATAATCAATATAGGTCGTGTTGATATTATTCTATATACTCTATCTATAAGTTCAGGCGATTCGTTGATACTCGGCTTTCTCGGTGCCATTGTAGATATACCTCTGCCACCAAAGAATCAATAACCATACAAACTGCAACAATATTGAAATCCAACTATCAAAATTCACCGGGATTTCCCACCAATTAAACTCCAATCCAGCCCGATATCTTGACGCCATGAAAAACAAGTTGGATATCAGTCCAATGACTATCCATTTCTTATGCATAGCGGTCGTGGACTCATTAAACCAATTCATCGTGATTACAGGTGTATATCGGAACATTCGGCAAATCTTACTTAAAACCCAAATATAGTCTATTACATCCAATTCATACAACATATGATAACCTTTAATGGAGTTGTTGATAAGATATACAAAACATGAAATCATAACCGATATCATTATTATATTCAAGAGACTCATACCTTGACTTTCATGTTTGGTTTGTCTATAGATAATCATTTGAAGAACAACCATGGAAAACACCACTAGTATTCCGATTTCTAAAACTAATATGGAAACTGATATTGGGATCTCTGGATGAATTGGAAATCTACTAGCATATTGATTAATAATATCCCAATTGAACATATACCATAATGTGGATATAATCGAAGTTGAATAAGTCAATATTGAAACTATTACAAAATCAAACGATAATCCATGAATTGAATGTCGTTGTTTCTGATAATGTCGTTGTTCATTGATGTTAAGGAACTCTAAAAGACCTCCTATGGTTTGTAAACCCGAGGAAATGTAGATTGACATTGTTGTTCCCATACATCTAATCCCTAGTTTACATGGAAAAAGATGGAGAAATAGGAATCATCGGATATTTTGTATCTCGCCCCGTATAGAACGAAAGAGAAAGAAAAAATAAAATTTTTGAAATCTTTGAATACCAAAACAACCAAATTCAATTATCATTTACAACTTTACGCCCCAGTAAGATCCATAGAAGGACACAGGAGTAGCTCAGACAATGTCACAGGAAATAGAGGGTAATTGGGATATAGTAATAACGTCACTTCAAGATATATGTAACTCCAATGAATCACTTTCATTCGATAGTACTTATGGAGATATTGATTTATCAACAAAATCAAATTCAGAACTAGTACAATTACAACAAGAAATCATCGATCATAAGTCAAACATAGGTACGGCGAAAAGATTAATAGACACATCTCAAGAAAATCTACAAACTATAATTGAACAACTTCAAAAACGAGTAGCGGCAGCACAGGCTGCTTCTGCTGCTGCCGCTGCTGCTGCTTCTGCAGGTGCTGTTGCTGGCAAGAAAAATAGTGAACAAATATCCAATAAACGTGCAACTCGAACAGGTACACCTTCCAAAACAAGTTCTGGTCGAGAAGCTAGATCTAAAAATACCAAGAAAGTCGGTCGTTCATTTTGGACATCTAAATATAATCCTTCAGGACCTATCAATGTTGGATCTGAAGTGGCTTATAAATTGAAAAATCGTCATTTTGAAGAATGGATTCAATGTGAAGTTATGAAAGTGATAACTGAAATGAAATTTGAAATTAGAGATCCCGAACCCGATGAAAATAATAATCCAGGTCAAACTTTTAAAGCTGGATATAAAGAGATTTTATTGATTCCACCTGGGGGGAAAGATAATGAAGATGACGACGACAAAGACGATGACGAGGATGACGAAGAAGAAGATGAAGATGAAGATGAAGATCAACGAGATCGTGGAAAATTGGTAAATTATGCATATGGTAGCAAAGTATTGGCAAGATATCCCGAGACTACTACATTCTATCCTGCTGTGGTCGTTGGAAGCAAGAAAGATGGGAAAATTGTGCGATTAAAGTTCGATGGAGAAGAAGAAGTTAATAAGGAAACTCAGGTTGAAAGGAGATTGGTCCTACCATTTCCTGAGAAGTAATAAGGACATAATGTTATGTGTATAGATGTATAATATGTTACAGTAGTAGTGATGATAGTATCAACAGTGTGAATTTTGTTATGTAACTGTAGTATGTCGTGTACTTTGTTCAAGGTTTGAAAATTTTTGTTTCGACGCTGTCCAGAAAAAACCCTTCTCCAAATTCTTCGAGGGTTGTGACACCCATCAAATTTAACTGTATCTACATTTTGAACTGTTGAGAGATATTGAAAAAGGGTGCGAGTATCATTTCAAGGTAATTCAGCTATTGGAGGAAAGATTCATTCATTTTTTTTGGTATTGGCTTTAGTTTTGATTGTTTACATTAACAAGAGATATTAAAAAAAAATTAAAAAATTGTACGACCATGGAAGATATGGACATTGATGATTATTCAAGAGTATGTTAAAAAAAATTCTTTCTAATTATGGTAACAAATATTGTGGTTGACAAGATGTGGTAATCCCAATATCCTCGCGAAGGACGGTGTTCCCTGGATGATTTTGCGAGTGGTTATATGGGAGTGGATATATGATATGTCCAAAGAATTGGTAATAGCTGTGAGAGAGGGATATTGCTTTATTTTTTATTTGCTTTTCCATACTAGACACGCTATTGCTTTTTTAGTCTGCTCGTCGGTCAAATTTATGGCTGCAATAAACTGCTTTGCTTGCTTGCTTGCTGACAAAATGGCTGGGAAGAATCAAATTATATTTGTTGCAATTCTTCGTATTAAAAAAACACTATTTTTTTTTCTTTTATTGTTCGTAATGCTAACTTTGGTTTAGGATCGTTCACGTTCTCCGGTGAGAGATAGATCACCAGTGAGAGAAAGAGCAGGATCAGACTCTGGTGCAGCTAGTGAATCTGGTAGATCTAGGCGTGACTACGGCTACTCTTCTCGTGATAGAGGTGGATATGGTAGTGACAGACGTGGTGGCGATAGTAAGAGAGATTATGGAAGTGATAGAAGAGGAGGAGGTGGTGGTTATAGAGGTGGCCGTGGCGGCAGTCGTGGTGGTAGCCGTGGTGGTAGCCGTGGAGGTCGTGGTAATGATAGAGATTATTCAAGTAGAGGAAGAGATTATACTTCTTCTCCAGCAACGACCGAAGATACATATCGTTCAAAGACTGAAAGAAATTATGACAATTCTATTTTCATTGGTAATATTCCATTTGATTGTACTTCTAAAGATGTTGAAGAAATCTTCAAGGGTCAGTTCAGTATAGTAAGAGCTGATATTGTTACCAACAGAGGTAGATCTAGAGGTATGGCCACAGTTGAATTCAATTCCAAGGATGATGTTCGTGATGCCATTGATAAGTTTGATAGACATGAATACCGTGGACGTGAAATATTCGTAAGGCAAGATTATCCGCCACCAGAAAAGAAAGAAGAGTTTGCTCCAAGAAGAGATGCTCGTGATTCTCATAGAGAAAGAGAAAGAGACACTAGAGGTAGAGACAGAGACAGTTATGCTGACAGAAAGGGTCCAATTTCTGCTGCTTCTTCTCGAGATGAACCTTCTAAGCCAGGTTGTGAAATTTTCATTGGTAATTTACCATTTTCGGTGAATTGGCAGGCATTAAAGGATTTGATGAGAGATGCTGGTCAAGTTGTTAGAGCAGATGTTAGACTTGATTCATGGGGAAAGTCAAGAGGATTTGGTACCGTTGTGTTTAACTCTGCCGAAGAAGCTGAGAAGGCGGTTGAAATGTTCCAAGGGTATGAAATTGAAGGAAGAAGACTTGATACACGTCCTGGACGTTCTCAAACCCGTACCGCTGAACACGGTGAACGTGGCGAACGTGGTGAACGTGATTCATACAGAAGTGCAAGTAGTCGTCCAGATCATTCTTCAGGTTCTACAAGTAATACCTCGTATGGATCAAATAGACCTTCATTCAAAAATAGTGAATTTACTGAAGGAATTGGCGGAAATGGTGAAAGGTCTGAAACCATTTATGTTTCCAATTTACCATTTGCTACTCAAAATGATGATTTATATGAATTGTTTGAGACTGTAGGTAGAACTACCCGTGCTGAAATCCAGTATGATTCTACCGGTAGAGCCAGTGGTAATGCTGTTGTTCAATTTGAATTGGCTGAATTGGCTGACAATGCTATCCAAAACTTAGATAACTATTTGTATGGTGGTAGAAATCTTTTGATTACTTATGCCAAATTACCATAGAATAGCTTCTAAACTATTATGTTTAGTTATGGTATTTGTTTAGTCATTATTTTATCTATTGATGTTTGTGTTTTCCTATGTAGTAGTAGTAGTAGTAGTAATAAAGTTTTGTTTCAAAAGTCTGAACTTGGGTGCAAATCTTTGAACATGATCTGATGCATTTTCTACTTACACAAGAAGTACCTTTATTCTCGGTCCAGTATAAAAACGACTGTAAATATAACCAATTCAAAAGAATGGGGTCTATTTGTTGAGACATTCTGTATTGGCATTTACACATAGTCCGTTATATAAATGACCTTGTGAGCGTTAGAGGAGTGTTGGTTAAAGTTCACTGGGGAAAAAGTTTAAAACCGTTAAAGAGTAAAAGCCAAAAAAAAAAAATTCGCTATAAAATAAAATTACATCATTGATTCCACGAGGTTATTATTTCAGGGGGGAGGCTGAATACGATTTAATCAAAAACAACCTTCTACTCTGCAAGGATATAGCTTTCACGAGAAGAAGAATTCAATAACTGTGTTACACCCCCTACAAAGGAATCATGTCCGAAGTAAATGATGCTTTACTAGCTACTCAGAATGATCAATCTTCACTAGCCGACCCCGTGTCTTCTCCATCCCAACAATCGTCATCTTGGGTCAAGAACCATCATTTATTACTATTTATTTTGGCCCTAGTATGCTTGTTATTGTTGTTCCATTTTAGACATAAAATTATAGAAATCCATGATAGGTATAGAACTAGAAGAAGATTAAGGATGGGATATTATGATCATATACCATCATCTTTTGATGACGATATTGAAGACGGTTTCACCAGTAGTACATTTGATTTAAATATGAATGTAGCATCGGGAGATTCAAGACAAGGTCTCCTGGAGTTTGCCAAACAAGAAATTAAATCAATTATGCAAAATAAGGGAATATCTTTTGATGAAGCTAGATTACAATATACTCAAGAAGAATTATCTCGACATAATATCAACAAAGATGGTACACCCAAAGATCCTAAGTTAGTTACCTTTTAGATAACACCCTTACCTTGTCAACTGATATAGTTTCTTTATATTACATAGGAAACTACGGTTATGAAGAGGGATGTATAGAGGTTATAACTCTCTCTTAGAATCCCGCCCATATAGAACTTTCCTAAATAGGAATAGTCACGTGCTTTTGTTTACCAAAATTTTTTTTTGTTTGTTTTGATTTTGTTTTTTTACAACACTTTCTTTGTTTTGATTGTTTTGGGTTATTGCTTCCTCTTCTTCTTTCTTTCTTCTCTGCTGTCACTGTTACTATAACTGCTGCTGCTGCTGTTTCTTTTGGCTATCAATTGAGTATACGTTTCACCCCTCCCTTCAGCTACACAGTATGACTAATAGTGTCTACTCAAGATACGCTTCACGAGAGCATGATAAAGAGTTCTTTGATAAATTGAATGAACTAAAGAAACATCCAGATATCAATGAAATAACTATACATCAGTTGAATGGTACCTATGACTATTCACTGACAAAGAAAGACAAGTGTTTAAACAGCAAAACTGTTGGTGAATGGTTGTCTGTATTCCCTGAAGCTACATTTTTCACTGCTTATGATGAAATTTTATTTGAACAAGTTATAACCATTGTTTATCGAAATAATCATTCCCATGAAATATGTACAGCGTCAATTACAAAGTTTGGATTGTCTAATTATGAAAATATGGTACTTGATTTCAATTCAAGGTTTTGGCCCAGTTGTGAAAACTTATTACCAAAATATAAGAAATCAAATGTAAGAAGAGCTTTAGCTATAAGTAATTTAAAAAATGCTAATAAATTAATAAATCATAAAGGTGATATTCCAGATCTAGAAGATTGGGATGAAATAATTGCTGGTAC
>LQHL01001464.1:0-10770 GCA_001655755.1 Hemisphaericaspora haegerdaliae
AACCCAAATTTATTTGAGTTTTTATTGGCAATTCATGATAACAAAGCATCATCGCAACCTTGTGAAAGTATCAGAGCATTGATCGATACTGTTCCTTGGAGTCGCAAGTAAGCATTCAACCCCCTTTAAAGGGGCTATTTATTTTTAATAATATAAAAAATTTTAATATTAAATTAACAAAACTCTATACAAAGAAAGTAACTTTACTTTTTCATGTTTTCGACAAATTTTTAAGCCTTTTGGTTTAATGCTCTTCTGGCTTGAACAGCTTTACTTAATTTGGTTAACATTTCAACAGTGGATTCCCAAGAGACACATCCATCAGTAATAGAAACACCGTATTTCAAAGTATCCTTAGTAGAACCTGGTGCTGGCATAGATTGTTTTCCTTCGTTAATGTGAGATTCAATCATAACACCAATAATAGTGTTTTCACCATTAGTGATTTGTTCAGCAACCGAGTCTAAAACCTTAGGTTGGTTTCTGTAATCTTTTTGGGAGTTGTCATGGGAACAGTCAACCATTAACTTGATATTTGGATCAGTAGATTTGTTAATGGCTTCCTTGGCGGCGTTTACAGATTCTGAATCGTAATTAGTGATCTTCTTACCACCTCTTAAGATGATGAAACAATTGTCGTTACCCTTGGTGGTTGTAATTGCAGCCATACCGTTCTTGGTAACCCCCAAAAAGTGATGACCTTTAGAAGAAGCTTGGACAGCATCTAAGGCAACAGTCAACCCACCATCAGTACCATTTTTGAAACCAATTGGGAAAGATAAACCGGAAGCCAATTCACGATGTAATTGAGATTCGGTAGTTCTGGCACCAATGGCTCCGAAACTTAAAAAGTCGGAGAAATATTGAGGAGAAATCGTATCTAACATTTCCGATCCAATTGGTAAACCACATTCTCCAGTTAAATCGGCATATAATTGACGAGATATTCTCAAACCACGATTGATATCAAAAGTGTTGTCGACATTTGGATCATTAATCAACCCTTTCCAACCAACAGTGGTTCTTGGTTTTTCCAAGTATGCTCTCATAACAATACATAAATCAGACTTTAATTCATCAGCCAATTTCTTTAAACGTCTAGCATAATCTAAAGCAGCTTCGGTGTCATGAATAGAACATGGACCAACAATAACAAGACATCTGTCGTCCTTACCACTGAGAATTTGGCCAGATTCGAAACGTCCTCTCATGACAACTTCTAAAGCTTGTGCAGAAGCCTTGATTTCATGTTGCAATAATGCAGGTGGAATCAAAGGATCGTAACCTAAGATTCTAGTATCATCGTATTCAGCTGGAATAGGGGTAGCACTCATCATGTGTGTAGTTGAGTGAGAAGTTAATTGATGTTTTTCAATACAAGGAAAGAGTTGTTTTAATTTTCTTCTTTTTCAATGAAAAACGGAGAGTAAGTTACTCCGACGTCAAGACAAGACCAAACAAACCAAACAACAAGCAAAAAAAAATAACTCATCTTGAAAAAATTTTGTCGGAGCGGTTTCAGGAAAAGAAAACGGGAAACTTTACAGATTGAAATGAGTCATTAACTAACCGATGCAAGAGAATTCATAAGGAGAGCTACAAAGACTTATATGACTTATACATAAGCTATTTGTGTTGATAATGAAGAAGACAAACACACACCCTCAGGGTAAGTACTTGTGTTTTATCTTTAATATTAATTGGAAGATAAGAGAAAATGAAAATGTGTTGAAAAACTTTAAACTTTTCATTCACGATTTTCACGTGCGGGGACTTACACTTATGGCACATGGTAGCCCATTGTTCTAATTAAATTGATTGTTCTTTTTTTTGATGATGATGATAACAAACGAGTAACCTGTAAATCGGAAAAACTATCGTGGTAGGTAGCAGGTGGCAGATTGCAGGTTAAGCGATTAATGATATCATTTTCTATTTAACATTGGAGATTAGACTCTTACAATATCAAAGTATCGATGCCACATTCAACCGAATCTCGAAGGATATTCATTTCATTCTTCATATTTGGGCTATTGAATAACATTCTATATGTTATAATCTTATCAGCCGCGATAGATCTTGTTGGATCAGAAACTCCAAAGTCAGTAGTATTATTAGCTGATATTCTACCATCATTCACAATTAAATTAACTGCACCATTCTTCATACATTTACTTCCATATATATTCAGATTATGGGCATTAATTGGTTTGTCCACCACGGGGATGTTGCTAATCTCCCTCAGTTCGTCAAACGCCATTTCCACTAAAATATTCGGAATTACCCTTGCTTCACTATCGTGTGGGTTAGGAGAACTTAGTTTTTTGCAACTAACCCATTATTATAACGAGAAACAATCCATTGGAGGATTTTCTAGTGGTACAGGGGGGGCTGGACTTCTTGGCAGTTTTTTGTTCTTGTTGTTAACAAATGTGGTGGGGATACCTGTTTGGATTGTATTGTTAATGTTTGCGTTTGTCCCACTGGGATTTGCAATTGTGTTCTTCTATGTGTTGCCAGAAACTCTGGGTTCTTTCGACTATAACGAACTAAATCAAGAGTTAGATGAAGAGGGTGAAGTTGATCTCATAATTCAGGAAACCAAATTTGATTTTCGATATATCACATCGCATATCAAGGATACAATTGCAGAAATAAAACCACTTGTTTTTCCCTATATGTTCCCCCTAGCAAGTGTTTATGTTTCTGAGTATGTGATCAATCAAGGTATTTCCCCGACCTTGTTATTTCCATTGAAGGAATTACCGCATTGGTTGTTTACAAGTTACAGAGATATTTATGTTGTTTATGGATTCTTGTATCAGTTGGGAGTATTTGTTTCCCGCTCCTCGATAACATTCGGTGTTCGTATACGACGTCTACATTTGTTATCCTTGCTTCAATTCATAAACGTATTGGTTACTCTTTGTCAATCAGTTTATGATTTACCGTTCCAAAAAATCTGGCTAATGTTGATATTGATATTCTATGAAGGTTTATTGGGAGGATTTTCGTACGTGAATACGTTTGTATCAGTAAGTGAACAGATTCCAAAACTGAAGAGGGAGTTTAGCATGGGTTGTGTTAGCATAAGTGACGGTTTTGGAATTGTGTTGGCGGGTTGTATAAATTTATGGTTAGAAACCAACTTGTGTAGATTACAAGTGGATCGGGGCAGAGATTGGTGCCGAACCGGTGGAACTTTATAGTTTTCTAGTGATATCCCCCTTCTTAAATCTGTGTGTTTATTTTCTTTGAATACAACTTGAATCTAGAGTGATAAAGAAAAAAAAAGATTTGAAGATAACGTTCTAAATCCCTTTCCTTGAACCCTGATTACCAGTACTGTCCTCCCAACCAATGATTAGAGCAAGAGTACCTATACGATTAACTCGTGGAATTGCGAGAACCGGTCACTTTTCATTTCATACCTCTCTACCTAGAAGAACACAAACCGATGTTGCTTTTGTCTTTGACATTGATGGTGTTTTGATCAGAGGAAACAAACTCATCAAAGAGGCCAAACCTACGCTTGAATTGTTAAATGAAAACAAAATCCCATTCATATTGATGACTAATGGTGGTGGAGTACTGGAGAAACTGAAAGCAGATAAAATCTCCGAGATTGTCGGTGTTCCCATCTCTCCCTGTCAAGTTGTTCAAAGCCATACTCCAATGAAAGCTTTGGCCAGTAACAACACATACGGTAGAGTTATGGTTATTGGAGGGGTTGGAGATACTGCCAGGAAAGTTGCAATGGAATATGGATTTGAAGATGTTGTCTTACCTATCGATATAGTAAAGGCTACACCATCAATTTCCCCACATACCATGTTTAAACAAAGCGATCTTGATAACTACGCTCAAGATATTGATTTATCTAAGCCAATTGATGCGGTTTTGGTATTCCATGATCCTCGTGATTTAAATACGGACGTTCAGGTGGTTCATGACATCTTGAATTCCGAGAATGGCCTTATTGGAACTCGTAGGAAGACAATAGGTTTGACAGATCCTTCCATTCCTATCATATTCAGCAACAATGATTACATTTATGCCAATGATTATGATTTGCCAAGGTTTGGACAAGGAGCATTTAGAATTATCATAGAACAATTGTACAGACATACAAATAGATTAAAAGGTGATCAACAAATGAATTCGCTCATTATGGGTAAGCCGTTCAAAGTTCAATATGACTTCGCCCATCATGTTTTGATTGATTGGAGACGGAAATTGGCCACGTCTGATCTCCATTCGAAGCAAATTTTGCCTAATTTAGGCGAAGTTCCAGAAAATACCCCGTTTAGGAAGATTTATATGATCGGAGATAACCCTGCATCTGATATTAAAGGCGCCAATGATCATGGTTGGGAGTCTGCTTTGTTGAGAACAGGTGTTTATCGTGATGAAGATTGGAACAATATAATTGCTGAGCCTACTGTTGGTGTTTTTGATCATGTGAATGACGCAGTTGACCAGATTCTAAAGTCCCATAGAACTTTATAGAAAATTGGTAGTATTTGAACAATGGAAATGAGAAAACAATGGAGAAGACATCTACATGTAGATCGGTAAAAAAAGCATTAAGCCGGTGGGTTAATTGCTTTGAATACCCTTATGATTGTAGTATAAGTGTATGAATATTAAATTGCCGTGTCCACACCCCTCACTTGAATTAGTGTCTTGTCAAGAAGCTATTCAAATTCTGCGGAGAAAAGTCGGTCAAGTTCGTACTGTAAAGTCGACATATAAGGTTAAAACATGCACCTTGTATGACAAACAAGTTCTCGGAATACGAAATCTTATCCCAAGCTCAGAGATGTAACGAAACCTTGTTTTGAGAACAGGTACTTCCCTTTCTCAAATTTTTCGTTCGAATAGACCGAGACAGGTATAGGAGTAAGAGTACAAAACTCCAGTCAATTGATTGGTTTTCCTGGATGTATCATGTGCTAATTTACATATACTTAGAATTGAAATTCTTTCGTCTAATGTGCTCTCATTTTGTTCAGTTTAACAAGAAAATTCTCAACACAGTTGTGAAGATCTGAAACGAAGATTTAACAATAAAAAATGGTGAAACCACGTATGTACAAAGAACCTTAAAGTGGTAGGAATAGACGAGATATCTCACTAATAAAAAGCTTAACCTTATCCAATATTTTTTCCATCAGACACTTTTTTTTTTGAGACATTGCTTACGATATTATTTCATTCCAAGGGGTTTTGTTTTTATTTTTTAACTTTTTCTTGGTATATCTGAACAATCTTGTTTGTAATCAATCAAAAAAAAATTACATATCATACAGCCTCCGGGATTATTCGCCTTTTATGATAGACAATTACCTTGGCAACTGGAACATTCAGATTGAGAACTCAGATGGAATCTATTTTTTTTTAGTCGATAACTAATACCAGGTCTTTTTCTGCGTTATTTTGAATTCCTTATAGAAAGGTGGAAATGAATGAAACGTATAGGATCTGAGAAACCCTGATAAGAAGTATTGATGCCAACCCAGTGTGAGGGTTGTGAGCTTTATGTTGGTAGTTTCAGTCACTGATGCATATCAACGGATTTTATCGGTTAAGATCAAATATATTTTTTTGGCTTTTTTAGGCTTTGTTTACATATACGAGAATTTAGTTACATAAAAAACAATGTACGATTGGACTCCCACAAAACCACTTACAAAATAAATTGAAAAATGATTACTTGATGAACTTCCATTCCAAGCTTCATAACTATAGAAAGTTTCCAAAAGTTACAGATGTAAAAGAGAAGCTATTATCGATAGATTGAGTTTATCTCTATTTGAGTTTATTTTGCGGCACCATAAATCCCTTTCAAAATGAGTCCATGTCGAATTAAAGTCTAAGAAGTAAGGTACAAACTTTATTTGGGATTAGTTCCGCAGACATCTGCATTTTTTTTTCATTGCATAGCCAAAATGATGTCAGGATGTTGCTAAGTTTCTTCTTTACACTTTAAGACACAAATTTATTAAGACAATCTTACATGCTTTGTCTAGAAGTAAGGTGCATTGAGATTTATGTATGAATTGTCTGTAGCTATGTGACCCCCGCCTCGGTTTCAGTATTTGGCTCGCTTCAAATTGCCTGGACACAAGCTGATTACGAAAAAGACAAAACAAGCCATCTGAGAAATCTCTGAAATCTATAATTGAATCATATAGTTTGCAACCTCGATTCACAACGGGATTGTGTTGATTTGTAGTTTTTGGGAATTCAAAAAGCTTTTGAACTACCTAGATACACTCAATTGTTCCAATATTGATTTGACATTGATATGTGTTCGCTGAAAATACCCCGCCCAATCTTCTTTTTGATTCTGTTAGTAAATCTCTAGATTGAGATCTATTTCCGTTTTTTTATAAAGTGACCTTGCTGAATGTATAGATCATTGAAATTGTTGGCTTCATTAATTTTATTACATAGTATGATCTTGTTTGTTCGTTTCCTGATATGAAAAAGTTGATTACGAGAACTTTGTATGTGACCATTAATTACGAAAAGTATTACGTCAGCCTGATTGTTATCCGGGGTTATTGATATCGTCAACTGAGATGTCACTGTTAAGGAATTAAATATCTTGGTGTGGATAGTGGACTAACGATCTTGGCCAAGGGTCGTCAGATAATCTGAAAAAAATCTTGTTCTAATGTAGGAAAAAGTCCATTCCCTTACTTGGCTTCATAAGATTCAAAAAAGAAACGAGAAATTAAATCGTGGCATTGGCTGGAGAGCGATAAGACTACTGATAACTATTTCAAGAGGGATTGGATACAACTTTATTTCATTAAAGGGTACAGGAAAATAAAAACTAGCTAGTAAATATACGCAAATTTCAACCTAAACTTTTCTATTCAAAAAACCAACATAAAGAAAACTAGTCGCGAATCAATGATGAATCTTGAGATGCCTGATATGTAATTCCATTATAGTTGGGAGCCGGTGTCATTGAATTAAGGGTAACAGGAAGTGGTAATGCCATTCCGTTTGGCTGATTGACAAATGTTGCGTGTTGTCCAACGAGATCCGTTGACGGAATCATGGATATTAATGGTCGAGTAAACTCTTTGTGTTTGTTCGGACTTGTTTTAGTTGAATTGTATTTTAAACTCTCATTCAAAAGATACTTTTTAATGCTTATTCTTCTACCATTTTTACCTTTGTATACCTTATTATTTAAGACTTCCTCTGCAGCAAGGGCGGCTCCTTTCTTCTTAACCAATTTTGTATGGTATAATCCACAGGCATTACAAAGTGTCCTTACTCCCTTTGGTCCTCTTCTCCATTCTGGTGTTTCGGTGGTTCCACATCTATGACATCTATTTACGGGTTTGGTTGGTTGTGGCGGTTGATTAGACGGAGCTGGGCTTTGGACAAAGTATACTGGTTGTGAATAGTACGGAGAAGGAGTGAACTGATTCTGTTGTTGTGCGAAGCCACTAGGAAGATTTTGGGCTGGTGTGAGTATTGCTGGAGGTTGTGATGGATATTGGACATATTGGTATTGTTGTACGGGACTCTTCGTTACAGTCGCTACTGGTTGATACTGCTTATAGCTTTCCTGCTCGGGATGAAGCTGTGTTTGAATGGATCGGATGGTAGATAAAACTGATCCTATGTTATCGTTCTTTTGATCCCTATTGGAAATTAGTGATGGTGATGGAGTTTTGTGCAAGTTATATGAACGAGCATTTTCTGAAGTATAATTGGGAGAGGATGGTATGGATCTTGTTTGTTTGTAAGAATGTAGCGTGGAACTAATTCCAGGCAACAAGTGAGTTTCATTTAATTTATTAAAAGGTGTCTGATCGAATGAATCCGATAAACAACCCGAGGCTAACTCTCTTATTGAGGGTAACCTTACTGCACTAGGATTTGGCGGAGTTGCAGTCATTTTGATAATATGGAAGAAATTTTTGCAGTAATGAAGTTATGTTCAGTTTGTGAGCGTACAATAGAATATATGGTTGGAAACGTAAGAGACTAGAGAACGTAATTAGGTTTTATAATTTTTAGTGAATAATGGAGGATCGATTGACCTTTAAATATTTTCACATAAATGATAGAAACATCCTAATTAGGCGAGCTTTGATTTTGGGATTGTAAATCTAAGTAATTAAAACTTAAATTTTATTTTTTTTTCTTTGCATGCATATGCAGGTTGAATAATATTTTTTCCATTAGGAGATGGAATATTTTTTATGTAGAAGAACACTTGAAACGATTCGAATTTTCATTTTTTAACACACTCAGACAGACATTTTTTTTTGAAAAAGAACTCGGTTAGTCTTCCTGGTTGTAAACTAGAATGAGAATGTTGCAGGTCTTGAATCTGAAGGGGGCAAGTGATGCAAGTAAAGCTGCATGATTCAGTAAAAAAAGAGACGGATAGTCTGACTCTTTTGTATTTTGGAAAAATGATAAGATAAAGTTGTTGAGAAAGTGGTAAAATCAAAACTGAAATGAAGTTGATCCTTCTCCAAGGTATCACCACACACACATCCAAAAAAAAAATGCTAAATGCACATGTATTTTTCTTCTTATTTTTAAACTAAGCACTATTTTCCGGATCATTTTACGAACTTCTAAATTAAGTTATTCGGCTTTTATATGGAGATGTGCATTTGTCTGATCATTATCATTTTCATGGTATTTAGTCATTTATATGTGTATGCAATGCAGCGCAAGATCAAAAGTCTATAGAAATGGCGTTAGGCTAATCGAGCTCTACTATAATACATGAATGTGCAATACCAATATTTTTTTCTGCTATTTTATTTTTTATCTAAATAATTTAGCAGATTATTTTTTGATAAAGTAAAGCTTTCTGGAAGTTATTGGGTTTTACTTAGCGATGGCTTCCTTCTTCGGGGAGTTAAAAGAAAGGCCCCTTATAGAAGTAGGGGCTGACACTATTTCTTGATACATGGGATTTCGGAGCTAATTGTTAATTTGAGCCATTTTGATGCCCATTGCTTTTTTATTTGAAGATCAAGTCCACCTTCTTTGAGCAAGTGTGGGCTTGTTGTTATCTTGGCTCTGGGAAACGGAGTTAAGTGTGTCTAAGTTTGATCATTGAACTATAGTTACTCTTAGGCTTCAAATCGGTTAAATTGTGGAGATTGAGCCTGACAAATTTCTGCATTATCCAAATTTTGACGTCAACAAAAGGGTTAGGAACTCTTGATAGACTAGGCTATTAAGCGAAATTATTTGAATTTGGAGTTTACCTTTTGGATCTAATAGAAAAAGCTAATAAGATTGTACCAAATAGTACATTTTGCCGGCTACTCTCTTTTTTAGGTTGTTTTCTTGGTGAAGTGTGATGTGTAACTTTCAAGAATTGTTTTCTTGATTTCCAAGATTTCGGGGAATAACGATTTCCAAGAATAGTTAAAAGAAAATTCTTTCGGGGAAAATCTATGGAGTCTTTCCGCGTTCTCTTGTCAAGTTGTAATTCTGATCTTAGGATGATATGAACCCCACCGGCTATTTTCGGGAATGGTACGAGGTGTGTGTTGATTTTTGTTGAACTAGTTATGCATGCAAATATGCTGATAACGTAAACAGTCAAATTAAATTTTCTTATTTGAATCTCGAAAATGGACATTGTCAAGTAATGGAATGAGGTTTTGATCTTTGTGGTCCTTTATCCAGTCTGTGACCTTTGTCTCTTTGTGCTATTATCTTCTATGCAGTTTTGTCCATGATTTGAATACCTTTTTTACTTCTGTTTCTCAAAGCAAGTACTTTTGATAGTCTCTGTTACTATTCTCGCTCTCTCGTCTAACAGAAACGACTTATTGTATAAATCGGTTGTCATTTTATCAAGAGCGTGTTTTAAGATGTAAAGTAGATAACGACTCTTATACGCCCAAACAAAAGGACTTCTGAACAAAGCTTGAATATATTTTGAGAGTTTTCAAAGCTACTTCTTCACCTGAGCATTAAGATTAGGCTTTCATATCTGAGGAAAACAAAATATCGAAATGCTTTGAAAGGAAGAACAACTTAAATAGCGTTTAAGAATTTAACTTTACAAGTGACCAGCTTTGTTTACTATGCTCTTCAGGTTACTGTCACAAATAATGTTTCTTGAAAAAATATCGGTATAGGTGTTTAATGTGTGCTCGCAATATTTTGCAACCATTCCACTACACTTGTTTGATGTAAAAAAAAAGACTCCCCTGTTGTGTAAGATCTATCCATTTTTTTTTGGATTGGCTTTCTGATGGTACAGATTCTATTATCCAGGAAGCTCATGAGAATATTAGAATTTCACGGTAGTTTGCCATTTGGAAAGAAATTTGGTGAAAAAGTTGTGTCTATTTTTTGCAAAATTTCAACAAGAACCTGTACAATTACTTCTCTAATATTTGTTCAATACTAGCCTCCCCGACAGACTGTGTGCCACTTAAAAGTTCCAAAAAGATGATTGTCTTTGTAACATTTTGCAAGACCGGTAGCAAAACGAAGGTAAGAATTTAACGGATGAAGAGTTAATATTAATTGAGTATCCTAAAAAAACACTCTCCAAGACCTTTATCAGGAGATAGGTATCTAAAATTTCACTACATGTACCAATACTGAATAAATATGCTCACACAGAGGTTTTATTCACATTTTTACTCTAGGTTTTACCATTTGTTGTACTTCAGTATATATTAGTACTAGTACAGCTACGACGAAGTCGAGGCGAGAGTTTCGAACTCTCGCAAAACTTTATCAGGAGATGGG